>BMAV01005726.1:299655-314340 GCA_019973955.1 Trichonephila inaurata madagascariensis | reverse complement strand
TGCGTCTAGAAAGCCGGATAGAAAGCGTTTCGATGAAGGCACCGCTCCCTGCGCGATTTGACTCGTCTTTACTACCATCGGTGTATATCAATATGGCATCACTTGGAATACCATTTACGACCTCGAGAGAGAGCTGTCGTAGATATTCCGGCACGTCTGAGTTTTTATTTGTATGGGACAGAAGTTGAGTGTGGAAGTGAGCTCCAGGCAAACCCTCAACCGGGTTGACACAGGGTCTCAGAGATGTATGCTCCACTGGTTGGGAAAAGATCTTCATTTTATCGGCCAGACTAAATGGACTATACTTTTTTAATCTCTGGTTGTTTCCCCATTTACATAAGTATTCGAAGGTTCGATTCTGGTTTTCATAACTTTTTAATTTATTATAGTATTGAACCAAGTTTGAGTTTCTAACAAGACTAAGAGGTGGAAGATTAGCCTCATAAAGTACTATCTCATTTGGGCAGCTGTTTCTCAAGTTATAATACCATGTAATTTTGTTCCTTGCATGAAATGTGAAAATAACCTCTAGTAAATCCCCCTCTCCTTTCAGCTTCGTCATTTATCTTTCCTGTTTGTATCGAACGATGTTCTTAAAATTTAGAAACTTTTAATAATTGTATAATTTTTCATTTTATTTAACTTGTCATAAGGTTAAAAATTAGTTTGGTATTACAAAACTACTTTAAATCAGTGGTCGCCAATCTTCTGAAATTCATGGACCCTAAATGTATACTTCTATATTTGGTGGACCGCAAGTATGATTGACCGTTTTACAGCGGACTCAAACTCAATAGCGCAATAGCCTATGAGGGCTAAGGTCTACTGTGCCCATCCCAGTATACATGACCATTGGGCGCTGAGGTGCCATCTTATGTATATTTACACTTCCATCTCACTGAAAATGAACACAAAAAATAAGAATAAACTGGCAACACAAAGCAATATCAACAAACTGAAATATTATGCTGCGAATTTACTCGCACATGGTTACCAATTCTCACGTTCAAATGTCGATAGTAAAAACTTAAAAATTCACTAAATTCAAAAAGAAATTTCGTTAAAAGCAGTAGCTAAAATTTTTTTTTAACAAAAAGCATAATCAACGTTCAATAATACGTTTTGTTACTCGCCATTTTTGAAACTGAATATTCACAAAAATATTAATAATGTCCCAATTTTTCTGCGGCATCAAAAATTTTTCACGGACCATCAGTGGTCCGTGGACCACTGGTTGGCATCTTCTGTTTTTGATGAAATAAAAGCAGATTATTTAAAATAAAAATGAAGAGTGTAATAATTTGGAATGCATACTTAATTACATAGGCTTAATGAAGTCAAAAAATGATATGGATATTTAAGTATTTACATATGAAAAAGGTGCTCCGATTTCCAAGATCTCATATTCTTTAACAAAAGAATAAAAGACGTAACAAAAATAAAAACATATTTAAAAGAAAAATAAACATTTGAATAATTTATATACATACTTCTTGACAATGTATATCAAGTAATATGTTAATTAAACTTGCTTTTTAACTTTGAAGTTTTCGATTATTATATCGATTTTTTCATTGTCTATAATAAAATAGTTAAAGTTCTATTATAGATACATTAATTCTTTTAAAATCATATATATGCTATAAAATTGTTCATTACTTATATTAATAAAGTCACTTTTTAAATAATTAATCTTTTACATCATTAAGTATTTCGAAAGTACTGAAATTTAAAAGGAAAATGTGAAACGCGTGCTGGGGAAAAAATAAACATCAAAATAGAATATAATCTGATTCTTTTGATAATCTGATTCCAACAAAAATCGTTTGGTTGTTAAAAAAAAGGAAAAAGAAAAGAAAAGAACAGAAAAAAATTTCACTGTTTTAATGCTGACTATAAATTTATTTTACTGACGTAGCACATCGAAAACAAAAAATGCTTTAGCCATATTATAATCTTTTTACATCTTTTTAATCTCGGAGAAGTTTATAAATGCATACATTGCTTATATATAGCTTCGCAAACAAGATTATATATTAAATTAAATCTCGCTATCTCCGAATAGTTTTAACAGAAAAATATCAATAATCTTTCTTGAAATCAATAAGATAAAAAATTTTTTAAAAAATTGCATGAGTAGCACAATAGAAATATTCGTTCGTAACTTCGTGCAAGAATGAAACAAAGAGAATATTCTCATTTCTTTTAAGAGTTTTTATGTTTAAACAACTCTAGTTAAATATTTTGTATGTATATATATAAAAAAAAGCAAAGAACTAAAAAGTTTGATGATACAAATATTAAACATCTAATAAACATCAATTTTTAAATTGAATTCTAAATTTGAATTGTGTGTGAATATTTATTAAATTTATTAATACAACTAGTGAAAAACAGAAGCATACATTAATAATGTTTTGTTAGAAATATTAAAGACTCCTTACATATTATTTATTATTATTATTACTTGTTATAATTGTTTTATTCTTTCTAAGTATAGGTTTCAATGAAAAATGTGATCAATAGTTTTTTATTTTTCACAGATTTTTCCCCTTGTTTTTACAATTAATAATTAATATTCAGACAAAATAGTCAAAATTCAATGGTAAACAGTTATCAATTTATTTCTATTTTTGTAAGGCCCACAACAATTATGAAAATCAAAGTAAATATATCTTCCTGCTCTTTTTTAAAAAAATTATAGTAAGAAACTGCTCTTAGAAGTCTAATAATTATACAATTTTTTTCTGAGTGGATGAAAAAGGTATTTAAAACCTTTTTTTTCTGGATGATGTCCATAAACATATCATGGGCCGTAATAGAACATTGAGCATTGCTAATTTGATACTTCCACAAAATAATGAAGTGAAGTGGCAAGATTTGTAGTTTTAACTTTTATGAGTTGTATTCTCCTGTGCAGCTATTGATTCGAGAAATATTAAATTATATGTTACGCTTATGATTATAGGAAATTTTTTATTTCTTTTTAGATTATGAACTTAAAAAAATCTTTTCAAAAGTTGGGCGAGGGGAGATTCGACAGTTCCAATCAAAGAGCAAGAATAGTGGGATCAGAATTTCATAATATTGTTAGAGCATCTTTTCATCTGAAAAAGTGCCAGTCTCGTTAAATGTTCGACAGTCTGAACTAAAGGCCGAGCACTTTTTCAGATAAAAAAATGAGTCAAATTTCATGAACACTTGCCACATTCTAATTTACACAACTGTTAAAGCATTTTCAAAATAATTCATAAATGATTATCTTTTATTTTAACACGTTAGGAATAACTCATTTAGCGTAGTGGTATAGGAGGAAGAATTCGAAACACAATTTATACCAAAAAAAACCGGATCGAATCAGAAAAAAATGAGTAGTGTGAAAAAATATATGCCGCTCTGTACAGAATAGCAAAGGCAGCACATAATATTAAAGTTGGAGTACTTTTAAATCTGAAAAAAAATATTCCAAATTCGAGTCTTAACATTTCGCGAAGACAGCCTTGGAGAGACTTGTTCTTAAAAAAAAAAAAAGAAAGAAAGAAAGAAACCTTATCCAATCCTTCTTTCAAACAAGCTGAAAACCACCTTTAACAGAGGCACCGTTCACAAAGATCACATATCACGACCTTGCCAGCAGTAATACGATCGCACACTTTAATAATCCACCCTCTTTCTCCCCCTTCTGCGAAAGGCTACTATCGATATAACCGCTCAAAATTAAAATAAATCGCAAAAAGAGGAACACCTCTGCGACCTACCACAATAATAACTGCTTCCGAACCTCCAGAGAGCATCTGCACTAGACCATCTCGGCGGATCCATACATCAAACGGGGAAGGGGGGCAGTAATTGACATTGTTAACAGTGCATTGTTGTCGGGGAAAGGAGGGGGTCGCAAAAAGGGATTCTCTTCATAGTCCCCTCGGGGACATCTGGAAATGTGTATGTCGGCCATGAGAAAGGGAATGATGTATCATGGCGCTATTCGTGCAACATCCCACGAGTAATGTATGTACATATATTCAAACAACAGCCTCTATCGCTAGGTAGGGATATTTATGCCATTTGCGTGAGAAACAGGAGGGAATGGTGGGAAAAAAAGTAAGATTAGATTCGATCAGAATTTATATATATATATATATATATATTCAATGTTAGATCTGTAATGGGTTTTTAAGGTTTTCCTCCCCTGTGGCTGGCAAATAAGATTCAAAATGGAATTTTTTTTTTCTCCCGTAAAGAAATATTCTCAAATATGAGTATAAATTACTGCATTTTTATATAACGCTCATACAATAATAAACAAAACAATTTAGAAATATGTATAAATTGAACTTGTTGACAGTTTCACTTATTTAAGGTTCGGAAATTAACGATAGAATAAATATACATATAGGAAATCGAATTTATAATCAAAAGAAAAACAAATGTTCTATTGTATAAAAGCCTTTTAAGATGAGTATTAACTTATACATGTGAAACTTGGTCCATGTCTCGAACAGATGAGAACATAAGTATCTACGAAAGGAAGATTGTAAGATTTTTCGGGAGGAATTCAGGAAAATGGAACGTGGCGAAGAAGATCAAATTTCAAGCTCTATCACTCATACAAAGAATCTGACATCGTTTACTTTATCAAAATACAACGAATTAAATGGGCAGGCCACTTTGTCGGAATGGACGAAGACCGCACCACTTAAAAAAAGTCTTCAGTGCCCAACCAATTTCCACACGGAGAAAAAGCAGACCAAATCTAAGATGGATTGATGGCCTAGAAAAAGATCTACTAGTTTTGAGAACTAAGAATTGGAGAACACTAGCAGGAAGAAGGCTGGCCTGGAAAAGGCTTCTTGAGAAGGCCAAGGTCCACCCTGGGCTGTCGAGCGACAGAGGAAAGAAGGAAGGAATTTAGAAATATTGAACAAAGGTGTTTTACACTTCAATACGAAGCAGATTTTTGACTTCATGTGTTGAAATATGAGATAGATACTTGAAAAAAAATGATGAATACAGTCAGAAATAAGTTAGTAGCATAATTAAAGCATAGTGTTATCTACGTATATCAACCTACAAATTTCATCTTAGATGAGAAGTGTGATTCATGTAAATTTAGGTCATCACTTGTTACAATGATCGAATTACGAAGTATCAATTGAGAAAGAAAATCTCTTTATTTTACAATAAATGAAATCAGGGGCAGTTGAAACAACGACGCAGAAGTAGAAGTAGCATATTTGAATAGCTTGAATTAAAAAATCGTACTTTACATGATTACAAAAGTCAACTGTCTGGAAAAACTGTCTAGCTTTCCTGTCAGAAAAAAAAAAAAAACTGTTTCATTTCAGAATTCATTTCGACCGTATTTAAACTCTTTCTTAAATATATTTTTGGGTCATATTTTTCAATGATTTAATCATGGCAATAAATTCAAATGTAACATCAAAATTCTGCGATTTTTAGAATAGTTTTTTTTCCCCGTTGTTCAAGCCCGAAAATTGATATTTATGTTTAACAGATTTTAAATTTAAGATTGTTAAATGATGAGAAGTCGTTCTCTATTGACCATTCTTTTATAACTGTATAGTCACTTAAGCATATTTTAGAACCAGCCATTTTGAACAAGGCACTTCTATTCCCCCCTCTCTACTGTTCCATTTGCAAGGCATATGAATTGTATCTTTGTGACTTTGCCGCAATATTTTGCTTCGATGAAAATAAGATTTTATGTGACTATATTCGAAATTAACAAAACATTGTCATTTCCTTGGTATGTCGTAAATAAATTCATTTGCGGGAAAAAAAAATGTTACATTGCTAATAACTTGATTACAAATTCAGCTATAAATTCGAACATAAACTTTTCAAAATAGCTCTGCATGGAATTTTTAATGGAATAGTAACAATTTTTGTAATTAAATTTGATCAGTTAGAGAAAGAAACAATTTCAGATACCATTTCCATGTATTTGAATGTCTTGATTTTCCTCAAAAGTTTTAGCAGAGTTTTCACCTAAATATATAGATACAATTTTTAGAAATAATTTTACATTATTATTTCTTTCAAAGCTATTCGTCAAAAGTAAATAATTTCCCTCATAGTTGTCCACGTATCCCAATGAATATGTGTTTACCACAATTTAAATAAAGTTCCTCATCAAACAGGAATATGAGAAATAAGTATTATTATTTTACTGAATTTATTATGATACATTGCATTATTATTTATACATCGAGTTATACACTTGATGTTAATGTCTTTCATTTATGCGATGCAATTTTGTAAAAGGTACTTCAACTTTAATAACGTTATTTATCCGAAAATAGTATCCATTGTACTAAATAAAATAACATCTTGAATCCTATCTCTCATTCAATAATAACAATTTCTTAGAATCTCCAAATAAAATTTATTAAAAGTTTGATAAAACAGAAAATTTCACAAAACAAATTTTATTTTTTATAAATGTAACATCAATAGTTATGTAAGTACTTTGCGTTATATGTATGTGTTATTCACGTTCCTAATCACACATTCGATTTCAGTGGCACACACAAGGGGGGAGTGTCCTGGGGGTCCGGCCCCCCCCCCCCTCCCCAAAGCCCTTGATTTTTTTCCAATTGGCTATAATTCTAAGTATATAATACGTAAAATTTAATTAAATATTTGTTATTAATGATTAATTTTATTAATTAATGCTAATTATTTATTCAATAATTAGTTTTTTACTGTGTTTTGTTCCTTAAAATCGACAAAATCACAAATAGCATGATACAAGAATGGCGAACTTTCAACCCCGGACCCACCCCCCTTAAAAATTCCTGTGTGCGCTACTGTTTGATTTGAAATATATCCTGTCAAGTAAATACTCAGAAAAAAAAAACTGTGCTTCAGTTATTATTTTACTAATTAAAAAAACCGAGTAAAATAAAAGCAGATTTTAAAAGTATTTCGATTTTTATGTTCCAATGACATAAATCACTGAAATTTCTGATATTTGCTTCAATAGGATATCTTTAAAGATGACGTATTCACGTAGAATAAGCAAAAAATGCTGAGCTGTTTATTACTTAAACTGAAATTCATTTCCAGAAATTCAAACGAAAAAGATAGTTGGTCATAAACATTGCGAAAATGACGATATAAATTTAAATTGATGATAAAGAAACCTATAAGTTTATTATTTTTTTTAATTTTATTTGATTGAGACTTAAATAAAGATAAAGTAAAACAGCATTTCTATCTTAAAGTGCCTGTGTGTGTGGTCTGTAATATTTTGGTAAAACATTTACTTAACTACTTAAAGTAAACTAAAACTACATAATTTTTTTTTCAAATAAAGAAATGGTAGATTTCAAAAATGTTTTTAAAGTACAAATTTTTGGAAAAATAAATATGAAATAACAGCAATGCGTTTTTGTAATACTTTATAACGCACCAAATAGGGTATTGTAAGCATGATTTTTATTTTAGGATTGAAATTATAGTCAGTGTCATTAAAACACTTCAATAAAACACTTCAATATTCTTTCTCTCAGTTTCATTAACTATTCACAATTTGCAAAATACTAGAAATCGTAAGCGTTTCTGCCTTTGGCGGGAAAAAAAAAGGTTTACCCAAAGAACTTTTTACTCTTACTAACGTTCTTCCAATATCTTTTCTTTCGAATGTTTCTGTAGAAATAGCTCTATATCGGCGAAATACGATTTCTGTAAAGTAAATCCAAATCCAAAACCAATTTACTTTCCATGTTTATCATTACCTTTTCCCTATATTGCAAAATCTTCGTTTCGATTACTATTCCGAGAGAAGCGTTCGCATAAAGAGACTAAACAAAAACTATTCTATATATTTCGCCTCTTTTTTGTTCCAGCTGCCATTTTTCAGTCTCAGACGATATTTTTCCACGTAAAAAAAGAACATCCTCGGGAGAAAATGCTCTAGTGCAAGACAGTGTGCAAACATTCTTGGTTTGATCAAGAAACACAATATAACCTGAAATGCATAAGCTTTCCCTCCCCGTCAGGCTCTTGTACCGACACGCATGTCAATTCTCAGAAGGGGGGTAGGCATCTGTAAGGCGGATGGAGGGGGTAGGAAGCCGTTAAAAGCGTTGCCATGGCGACATTGAATCCAAAGCGGGTGGGCCGAATGTGAAAAGCGATGCCTCTGCCAGATATTGTGTGCGCTAGGCACAGATGACCGCACTTTAGACACACCTGACCGAGCGCGACATTTGGTTGGAGGAGCTCATCTGTGACCCAGCATTTCTGCACTGTTCCAGTAGCTTTTATTTGATACTGGACAGCAATGGGGGTGGGGAAAGGCTATAATTTTACAATGGGAGTCTGGAGAACTTGAATGGATCGGCTTAAGGGGTAAGGTGAGAGGACGTTTTCTTCCTCCACTTCTGAAGTAATCGATGAAAGAAAAATGGCGAAGTATTTTTTTAATGTGGAACACAAGACCTTGCTCTCTCAACGAAATTCAACCTCTGAATCGCATGCACTTTTTATAAATCGTCGTAGAAAAATACCTTAAGGCCTGATTTAGGGGTAAAGGACATTTGAGAGCCAGAAGATTATTTATTATGTTATATATAGGGTCGGATTTATACTTTCTGTGCCTCAAGTTAAAAATAATAATTGCTCCACTCCTTATTAAAAAAATTTAATCCACATGGTTGAATTAAATACTGACTATTTTATTTATTTGTGCGAAACAAAATAATACAAGATTGAATACCGAAATTGAAAAACGTTCTACTTGGTTGGTTATTTATTTTATACTGCATGCCTGGGTTGGAACCTACGGGAAATACAACCCTATTCATAAAGCAAGCACATTCAGCATGAATTTGTCGATAATAAAGAATTCTTATTGTTTTCTCTTTGGATTTTCTTATCATTAAGTTAAGGATGTCTACGCCTAATGTACGAGAGCCTGACTAAACTCGAAGTATATTTTCAAACAAAAAAAATGTATCAATTTTTGTGAAAATTTACAATATTGTACTTCATACATCTGTTGAGATAACACAGCGTTTTTAAAATTTCATAATATTCCATACATAAGTTTTTTTTATTTTAACACGTAAAAGGATAGCTCATTTAACATTAGTAGAAAAATGTTAAGCATATTTTATATAAAAAAAAGGGGATCAGCTCGGATAAAAATTATTAGTATGATAAAATATTCTGCTCTCTAGAGTACAGAGAAACCAAAATGTGAAATTAATGTTGGGATACTTTTTAATCTGAAACAAATATTCCAAATTCGGGTCCTATTCTTTAACGGTCTTAGAAGGGATTCTTTCTGATACGAATTATTTTTATTACATGAATCTCTTTTGCGTATAAGTAAAATTATGGGTATGCAGAATACGAAATTATAAAGTTCACTTGAATGCATTTAAAAAAAAATGTAGTAAACCTACGTGCTTTTTTGTATTAAAAAATGAGGGGAAAAATAATAGCGTATAGCTAAAAATAATATACAAATACATTTAATACACAAGAAATTTCATTCAGAAGGTCAGAAAAAGAGTAGAAGACATCTTTTGGACAAATATATTACGCTCAGTAGCGCAAATAGGATTTTTTCAAGAACAGGGGTGGAGGGTCCAGGGTCGAAAAAAAAAAGTCCACCATTCTTGTCAATACGTATTATGCTCCAATACGTCACTCAACATATTCTGTCGATTTCTGAGAACAAAAAAACAGTTAAAAATTAATTATTGAATGAATAATTAGCATTAATTAATAAAATTAATTATTAATAACAAATAATTAAATTTTACGTACTATATACATAGGATTATAATCAATCAAAAAAAAAATCAAGGGCTATGGGGGTTGGGGCCCCGGGGCGCCCCCCCCCCCCTTGTGTGCTCCACTGATTACTCTGATTATTAATTATAGATAAATCTATTTTTCTTTAAGATATATTTTATGCTTTTCAGACTTACTGCATGCATTGATTACAAAAGGAAATACCGAAATCATTTGCTTATAAAAAATATATTTCTATCTTTCTAAAAATTCATTCGTTTTCTTTAAAAAATTCAATTTCACAAATCCCTCGGAGATTTACGGCCCTCTGATTTAAGAGTAATAAGATCGCATTCATGACTCTTTAAATAGATTCATTTCAAATCGTGTATTCCTTTACGAACTCTTAAAGTAAACTAATTTCGAAATTCTGCAGTTCTAATTTACTTAAAAGGTATTGATACTAGCTAGCCAAGCGGAATGAATGCACATTGCTCTCACGTAAGACCACCCACATATCAGAATAGAAAATGTTTAAATGGATCTTGAGTGAAACGCAGCTAACGTTATTTCTTGGAATTAAAAATACATAGATAAAAATGAAAGGTTTCATCCATTATTTTTTTTTCAATACGGTTCTCGGATCTTTTGTTCACAAAGTAAATATCCATCTTTGATTTCTTTTCGAAAAGAGTTTTCTTATGCTTATTTATTATAAAAAGGTTTAATTTTTTGAAAATGAGAAATCATTTTCACGTTCTACATCAAAACCGTATATTAACTACAACTGCACATATGCATATACAATTGTATTATATATATATATTGCATGCATATGTATGTATATATGTTAAAGAATTTGTAATGGAAGTCTGACTATAAATAATCGAAATAAAATAAAACAAATATAAAATGTAAACATTACTATGCATACATATTAAGCATAGGTCAATTCCCCCATATTAGGAAAAAAAGAATTCAATCAGAAGTAATATTTTTTCTGCCATTACAGCCAAAGTTCTGCCTCAGATCAGAAATTTGTTCATAATTTAACAAGCAAATATTTTAAGAATGATTTTATTACAATTAAAATAAAATTGCTTGTAAAGTAGCCAGGAAAACCTATAAGTAAAAAACAGAATTGCTCAGTTAGTGAACTTTTAATTTCTTTGCAATAAAAATAAATTACATTATTAATTTGCCGAAGCAACAAAATCGAAATAACGAAAGTATGCGGAGTAATTAATTCTTCGAAATACTTTCTCAATATTTTCACAGAAATTAATATCCGTATTAATGAAACAGTGCTTACACAACTTGTACTGTTGAAAAGTCAGATTACTAAAATGTACAATCATACTTTTAAAAAGGACATAAATGCTTCTAAAAGGATGTGTTTGATTTAAAAACGATATTTCTATTTTCATAATTAAACAACTTATTTCGTTTAATTATGATTCTAAACTATAATGCCCTCGTTCGTATCATCGTTTCACTAAATCTAAAAATAAATTACTGAAATCATTTGACATCGCAATTCCTATTCAGTCATCCATAAGCGACGATTATGCTTCTATTCTGCACTATATTTAATTCCGTTTCGAAAACTTTAATCATCCTATTACGTAGCCGATTACACGAATATATTTTTTTTAAATAATCATCTGCGCTGATGGGAGAAAAAAAAACGTTTTTTTGAAATAAAAAATTAAAAAAAAAAAAAAAAGGAAAGCAGGAGGAGGAGGAAATCGATAATTCCTTGACTCTACTGTGTTTCATGGAAGCGATTTCTTCTCAGCAGTCACAGTTAAAATTTCGAAAGTGGTAGAATAATAATTGAGACTTCTCTAGACACAAAATTCCAGTTCTGCGCGTCAGCTTCAGCGCATTACCCAACGATATCCTTTGCCCTTTTAAAATTTATTTTTCAAAGTCCAAGTATAGAATCTCACATTCTAGTTACCCAAGCCCATGGCGTAGTGAAATCTGCCCTGGAGGGCAAATGAAAGCGGTAATTTATAGCCATACACTACTACACACCTTTAACCTCTCCACTCTCTGAAGCTTCTTTTTTCTTTCATTCTGTCTTTTCTTATTCGTTTTCTTTTTTTTCCCCAGCAGTCACGTTCTTTTTTAAAGATAAGTTTTTAAGTCTTCAAATAGGGATTGGATTCCAAAGACGAAAATGGCGCGGTAGGAATCAAGTGATGAGGGCGGTCTTACGCCATTTTTCCTAACAGCTGGACAATCAGGAATTTTCAGTAGGCATTTTGAAACTCGCAGATTTTTGTTTGCTGTAAAAAAGAAGGTAATAAAAAAAATGTATTTTTTTTTACTCAATTAATGCAAACGTGCTTGAATCAATGTATTAACATGTTCGTTTTGTTTAGGAAAATGTATACACAATGTTCTTTCATGTATTTAAAAAATCGATGACTTGGGTTATTTTAAACGAATCATTATTATTCATTATGCACGAACGGTGATAAAGATTCAAGTGGCAATATTACTTTCGGAGAACTGTGCAAATGTTTTTAAGCAACTATACAGACTTTTCCTGCAGATGATGAAATATTTTGACACATTTGAATACGAATATGAAAAATAAATTTAAGGGTATAATAGCTTTTGTTGCTCCACATCCCCTCCTCCCCAAAAGCCTTATTAACATTTGTTTCGACGATAAAAAAATGGCAAATAAAACAATAATGGAAAAGGAATACTTAGTGATAAAAGGAACTTGACGGAAGAATTCTGAATTCAATAAAAGGAAAACAATTGAAAGGAAATTTAATAATTATCGATACAGAGTAATATGCGGAAATATTATTTGTAACTAAGATTCTTTATTAAATAACAAATAACACACGCATTCCCTTTGTTAATGTGATCAGTCAATAAATATTCTAATTAAAATTTTTTTAAAAAATATTTACTTTAAATTAGTCTTTATAAGTTGATAACAGAATCTTTATATATATGAAAAATGAAGCAAAATGTGTTAAGATGAATCTATAAAGAGCAAATAGCACTTTTATGACAATAGTTTTCAACTGTAAAAATCAAAAATAATTTATTGTGCTAACATTTAACGGATAATTGATCCATGACTCAAAATAAAAAGCACATATCGCACATTTTCGATCAAATTTAGATTGAAATTTTTTTTGAAATAAGAACATTTTTAAACATTTTCAAGTTCAAATTCGTTCTAAAAGGACAGAATTTAAATTCTGTACTGTAGATCGAAACACAGTAAACTATCCAGAAACTTAGGAACTAAATATCAGTGAAAAAACAATCTAATGTTTCGTAATACCAAAAGAAAAAGAAAAAAAACTCAGTTCTTCGAATAAAAGAACGTTTCTTTACACCCACACAAACTTCCAGAAGACAGAAACTGACGAATTGCTTTCAAGTTATTTTTGTAGTGCTGAAGTCGAATTTTTTCCGCACTTCTCTGCACGAACTCCGAGTTTGTTTTTCTCTATTTAAATAAAAATAAAGACATAAAACTATACATTACTTCAGCTATTTATCATTTAAAACTGTCTTTTTAACCTTTAAGTCAATTTTTTTTTGTCTGTGAGTTTAGTAAATAGTTGAGTTTTCATTCATTTTATCTCTTTTGAAAAAATATATTTTTAAAATAGCAAGCTTGCCAAAGCAAACGATACGTATCCTTATTAAAGCTCGGGGGAAAAAAAGCCATTTCGCTAACCGAATAAAATAAAAGTTAAAGCAACATAGTTTATACTCATCTACACTCTTTCTATTTCAAAATATCAACTTAATGTTGTTTATATTCAATAATTTTTTAATTGCATACTTTTTTTTTCTTTCTTTTTACTCTTGATGTTGAAACACTCGGTCTCTCGCGTTCTTGACCAACTTTTCTGAAAAAGCAATATTTAAGAGTGCATTTAACTCTGTAAATTGAAACTAATTAAATTTTGTTCAAAATAAAACTTCTACAAACAAAAACGAGGGGACAAATCTAGCTGCTAAGTTATTTCGTCATTAAAAAAATTCTCAATATTTTTCATAAATTCATTACTTGCATTGCTAAGCACAGGCATTATCTTAACACACTGAATCTCAGAATAATGTTGAGATTTTAACTTTTAGTTACTACTGCCAAAAATAAGAACGAAATTCAAATTTCGGAACTGGGCAAATCCCGAAATAGCTTAAGATTTGTGTCTATAGAAATTTAAAAAAATGTTTAGAAAGATTTTTTTTTTAAATTTTTTTTCGAGCACTTGTTTATATATACAAGGCAATGTACATGGAAATATATTCTGTAGTTTCGAGAAAAAAAGGAGTGATGAAATATAGAAAAAAAAAAATGAACCAAACTTAGAAAAAAACATGAAATTGTTCACTCAATAAAGAAATAATTCAGTTCAAATCCTATCATTATTTAATGCAACAAACGCGATAGTTAATTTTGCTGGTGTTAAATCTCATTTTTTAATAAAATCTGTTAATGTTTCTATTTACAGGTCTGCGAAACCTTAATTATTAAACAAAACGAAAATTAGATTTAACAAATGATTAGCCTGTTTGTTTCTTTTTCATTGCGAATGATTGAACATTAAAAAAAAATGCCACCATTTAAACCACTGTCTGAGACATTTGAAAAAAAGAAAGCGCCGAAATGCCGAGACACGTAAAGGCAAAAGTAGGACCATAAACCCACAAAAACACTGTAGTCGCAGAGGTCACGGGCGTTCATCAGAAGCAGCACTGGGATGAAATACTGTACGAGCAACGAGGTTTTTATTTCATCCACTTCTGCGTTCTTCATCCTCCCTTGCACCGCCATTGCTATTACGAGAAAGAGGGGGAAGACCAGACAAAAAAAAAGCGAAAAAGTAAAGGAAAAAAAGAATGAAAACGAAGCGTATAGAAATA
>BMAV01005726.1:273869-292777 GCA_019973955.1 Trichonephila inaurata madagascariensis | reverse complement strand
CGTCTAAAATGATAAATAGATCTTTAACTTTATAAGATAAAGTGAAAAACTGCATTTTTATGGAATATTTTTGAATTTTTTTAAAGATATGTAGTGTATAGTTGAGGGATACGTATACCATACCTGGATTTTTCTCCCGGAAAATTTATTCTGAGTTCTAATTTTACGCAGTAATATAAATTAAGCAAGCACTGTGTGTGAATATTTATACATTCTTCCTAACTTGTATCGATAATGAATAAACCGGCGATTTATATAGTCATTCTGAATAATCGAGATACTTACTACAAATCTTCTTACAGCCATTCTTATTTTAATACTTATCCTTATCAATACTTTCCTTGTACATCCTTATTAATACTTTCTTCTTATAGCCATGTATAAGTAAAAACTAAATATCTTAAGCAACTATGCATAAACCATTCCACACAAATCAAACGTGGACTGAATGTCTATAAAATTATTCTAAGAGATAATTTTTCCTTCCACACACACAAAAAGAAAAAAAAAAAATTCAAAGAAAAGGAAATTTTTTATAAGGAAAAAAAAAGGCTTTGTATAAAATACAGTTTGATGATACTACTTTTTTACTTAATCATGAGAATGAGTGAACATTAACGTCGCACTATTCAGCTACTCGTGGGCTATTGGCGACGGACTCGTAATTTTGAACCACGGTCAAGTTACGATGACAACACCTGAGCTGGCACCCCCTCTCCTAAATTCCACACCACACCAACGGGAGGACGTTTGAGTATCGATAGATTTAACGTACATCGCCTACACGGCAGGTCTTCAACGGTACTAGGCTTTAGACGGGGGAGTTGATTGTATTCAACAGAAACCAGAGTAATAAAACAAAATGAGGCGATTATTGGCTGGGGATGTTAGAAAGTAGTATCAAAGAAGGAGCATTTTTCAATCAGAGAAAAAGTACCTAATGTCCTATTCTTTAGCAAAGGGTGAAAACAGTTTTTAGAAAACTCGTGTAGCACGGCTTAAGCCATACATCGAACTTCAAGGGCCCCACTGCTTATGGTATATTAATCAATGCTTCTCGATAATCATCCCTTGTATATTTCCCAATGCCATATTTTTTTTAAAAAAAAAATCTGAATTCTTATCTATTGTAGTTCTTTAACCAGTTAACTGTGGCACCCCCGTTTGAGAACGGACAAGCTATGTGTGTCACGGAAACCGAGCGATGACGAGTATACTCGGCAATCAGAGTAAATGTCACTGCTAAAATATTGGATCAAAAAGATGGGTTTACTTGATAAAATTGCCCATTTTGTTATTAATACTTATTTATTTGGTTACCATAAACATATATTACTCAAAAAAACTCAAGAAAAATCACATATAAAGGTAAGAATTTAAATTCCTTCTGAGAGAGAATTTTAGTGACCGTCAAAATTCCTGAACTGAGACCTAACATATACTCTGATTTTTTTTCTTCTTTACTGTCAAAAAATTTCCTACCTCTCTTGACAAAACGGAAGTTGTGGAATAGGTGCTGCAGGGCTGATCACAATCCGCTTACCAGAAAGCATCCCCCCTTGCCGTTTCCATCCCAATAAACTAAACTATCTTATAGGCAGGATGTCATTGGTTATTATTCTAATGTCAGCACATGGTTTAACATCTAACAATTGGCATTTGTACCACTCGATAGCTGGGTTAACTTCGGGATAGCAGCTATCAATGGTCTTAGCGCCTGCTCGGCATCCCGCATTTGTCCTAAGGCTGACCCTACCTGAAGGAATCCCATTGTAAATAAAATTTCCGACTTCTTCCTTTGCCTCTTTTAGGCTTTCTAAAAAACATTATCTTCGAACATAAATAAATCCGGAATGAGAACTTATACTCTGTTTCAGCCGGTGCTTACGGGAACACATGAGCTCATCTTAAATATTTTTTATTTTCTATTTATTTGTTTTACTCCGGACTGGCTTCAAAATATTCTAAACGTCTTGAAATTTGAAAATATGTTATGTTCTTCTCAAAAAATGCAATTTAAATAGCCAATGGTCACTACTTTTTACGCATGACGAGTCTACTCGTCAGTACACCAAATCCTGTAAGTTCTCCATGACGAGTATACTCGTCAGTACACCAAATCCTGTAAGTACTCCATGACGAGTATATTCGTCAGTACACCAAATCCTGTAAGTACTCCATGACGAGTATACTCGTCAGTACACCAAACCCTGTAAGTACTCCATGACGAGCATACTCGTCAGTACAAAAAATCCTGTAAGTACTCCATGACGAGTATACTCGTCAGTACACAAAATCCTGTAAGATCTTCATGACGAGTATACTCGTCAATCAACTGGTTAATCATTCATTATGATAATTTTCTTCAAAATGTGAAAGTTCAACACAAGTATTAAGGATACTTATTAATATTTATGCCAAAAAACAAAATTATTTCCCATCAGAGCATAATAATGTTGGTATTTTAAAATTCATTTAAAATTTCTATTTTAATTAAGAAAAATTTATCATTGATTTCTATACATAATTACTAAATCATCGCTCTATAGTCATTGACGAAGAAACTATTAAAAGCTTATTGCCAGTAGTACTAATTATTAAGAAATAAATCAGGTCAACATTCAAAAGTATTCACAAATTACGCGCGAATTACAATGAATCACAAATTACAATGAATGAATTGTAATTTCGTAAATAGTTTACCAAATTCAGTAACATAAATTGCACATTATAGTTACCTATGCCTATTTATCACCTATTAATGCAAATAAAACATTATGTTACATAACAATCGAGTTGAGAAAAAGTGATAGTTCACACACACAATTTACTCATAAAAAAAAATAGTTTTAGAATAAATTTCCAGTATGTTTATTAACTACGTTCAGGAATTATGAAATCTTTCTTACTTTTTTCCAATTTCATCACATTCTGTACAAAATAGGTAAATATCACATAATCTATTAAAACCTTAATACCGATATTCTAGCATTTTTCTGTCTGAGCAGAGAGTACTTGGGAATAAAAGTACATTTTAATTTGATTAGCATAACGATTACAAATAGAATTTAAACATACATTTCAGTACTCCAAAAAGCCAGTATTCACAGAACCTTCACCCTCTCCTTTCAACTCAAATGCAACTTTCACAATATATAAAAGCTTCCCCTCCACATAAAAAAAGACGTCACTTGTAGGTTGTGTGCCTTTATTCAATGATATATGCTGATAGTAGTCCAGAATGTTTTATTAATCAAAATAACGCAGATTCTGAAAAAAAACCCCACAGAATCAAAAATAAAAGGAAAACTGATGGAAAGATCCAAGTCATGTGCTAAATTGGTAGAGAATTAAAAATAATTTTCAAACAGAAATACATCTTTTTTACTGAATAATCCAGCATATAACGCACACCTACTTCTGCAAAGAAACCTGAAATGTACACATGTCACTCTTTATCTTTTGAAGTTTAGATACAGTGAGAATAGATGTTGTTTCAAAACCCCTCTGAACAGGAAAGCCTACACCATTTGACCTTTCCGCATAAGAATGCCACAAACCAGGTCTAGATTTCCAAACAACTGTCCCAGGGAAATGCCTTAGCAGTCCAGAAGATGAGCAGGAGAAGCAGGGACAAATAAAAAAAAAGACTTAACCTCCTGCACAAAGGTCATACCATGAAGAGTGGCCGCTTCTAAAACGCGCCAAGGCTGTCTGAAGAGCCCTGGATTTCCTACACTGTAGAGATAGGCCAAGACTCTTAGCTGTGTACCAGTGGTGAGCAGGAGGACTTATTCATGGATAGTAAAAACATAAATTGAAATCAAACCTGACATAATTAAAAGGTTATTTGAAAAATGTAGCATACCTAATGGTAACAAAAGATTAGTTATTTATGGATTAGTGTAATATAGTGATAGTGAAAAAAAAAGATGAAACATAATTTGATAATGCGTCTGAAGATATAGCATAAGACGAATATGTCAAACTCTTTATGTTAACCAATAATGGAAGTTCACAATGTCATTTCTTTCAAACAAACAGTATTTAAGTATATATAGAAAACTACTTTTCTTTTATAATCTTTCCTTTATTTTTAAAGATATCATTTTTATACCTGGCATATGATTTTGATCTAATTTTTTTTGTGTTTAAAAAGTGCGCATTAAATGCCAAAATATACAGTATGTAAATATTTTTTTGTGTGCGTATGTGATAACACCAGTAAACAAAAAAGAATAACTTAATGGAGCTATAATGAATATAAGACTAATCTCTACTTGCATAAACCATTACATCATCCTATGATTAATTTATGTTTGATTCCAAACATAGTCAACTTTTAATCATAGAACTTCGATGGATTAGTTAAATGCCATAGATATGTATCCACACTAAATTGCAGTAATGAGAGTAACAAAATATTAAAACATGAAACCTAAAATGAAAAAATTTTAGAGATTTATCTAATTTTGAACAATACACATTGCTGCTGACATAATAAATCAAATACTTCATGCAAAATGCAACACAACATGGATTTGAATCATGATATATTTCGCCACAAAGCAAATATTCCATCTTTTCCATTTCAAAATGTTTTATTTTTTGCAAAAAAGACATGATATATTTTCCAAAACTTTACAGACAAAGTAATATTTCATTAAACAACAGAAGCTCAATCAAAAGTTTTGATTACTTATCTAACTTAGAAAATATTTTGGAACAATTACAGCATATTTTAAGACAGAGCAAAATTTTAACTTTTAATGCATCTGGCACTTTTGTGCAGCAAAATATTACAAGGCATAATATATCTATTTATTGACAAACTTAAAACATTATAGCGTTTCACACAAAACATTTTTGCAGTAGTTAATATACATAGAGTACATCAAATATTGTTTAAAATTTATGAATATCTCAAACACATGAATGGAATGTTAGAAAAGAAATGAATGAATGTTTTTTAGCAAACTACATTTAACTTTAAACAACGAGCACTTAAAGAAATCAAATTATGTACATAGTTTTAATAAGATATTAATACGCACAGTAAGAAAACACTGAAATAAATTATGGTTTAATGTTAACAATTTGATAAACAAAATGTTAAGAATAATTCATTTACTTAAATTGGAATAATAGCATAAAAGCAAAGTTTATATAACAATTACTTTTTCTGTAAACATTTTTATGATGCTTCAATAAGAATAACATAAAAAATAATATTTTATTTTGTTCTCCCTTTATCCAATTATAAAGATCTAATTTATATAATTAAAGATTTACCAAGAAAAACCAAGTAGGAATTTTATTACTGCATGATTTCTTTAAGTTAAGAAATTCATTTGATGTCTATAAATAGGAGAAAAGCATTTTTGTTTATTAACAAATATTACATTTAAAATATAAATAGCAAAATAAAAAAATAAGATTTTGGCAATGATATACAATATAAAACAAATATACATGATATGAACAAAAGTTTTTTTTCTTTTTTTGGAAAATTGAATTTACCAAAGCAGGTCAAAGAACTCTGTACAGATAAATTTACAATATTCTACATACAAATTAATAAACATTCTTACAATCTTGTAAAAATAATAATCTCTAACTTTAAACTATACTTCAACATTTTTGGTGTATATGAGCATTCATATTAAAACTTTCCAAAGTAAAACTTTTCAAGTTTTAAAAGCGATTTTATTAAATATACAAGGAGTAGAAGAGGCATTTAAAATCAGACAATAACACGAAAGAGTAATTCATACAGTACAAATGAAGAGTCAAACCTTAAATAAATCACAATAATATCCTTACAAATTGAATTATGATGAAAAAAGAAAGAAACAGCTAACCAAAATAGAAATATATGTAAATTTTCTGAATATGGATCAGTTTTAAAAGTAAGATGGTTCCTGCAGCAGAAAACATGCAATCATTCAGTTCATATCAATATACAAATTTTTAAAACCTTTACCACAAGAAGGCATTTAAAATTACAAAGAAGACAGGGGAATTTGTTAAATTTAGAAAAAGAAGAAAGAAATTTTAGAAAATTCCTAACACTTAATATATATTAGACAGAGATATATTTAGAATTTAATAAACAAAAGAAAAACATAAAATGACTTAAAAATCACAATTTTTTTTAGCCTCAAAGAGCTTCAATACTTATTCTATTTATATATATATATAACCTTTTTCATAAGGCATAAACAACTGTACAATGAAGAATAAATATTTCAATAATACTTAGCAATTAAAAAAAATTGCAGAGCACAGCAGTTATTTTAAAAAATGTCTTCAAAGCTGCCTCAAGTGGCACAATCAACAGTTTATTGTATATCAACATTTTATTTTTTTATTATTTTTTACAAAACATCAACAAATATGATCTTAAAAACATCATTTAATTCTTTCAATTAACAAGTTTTTAAGTAAATGGTATATCTAATTAAAATTTTTCCCCAACACTAATGAGATTGTACACATAAAAAAGTTGATTTAAACACTTTGTTTTCAAAATAGAATAGTACTTTGTTTTGGATGGCGGCAATGCACAATCTCCAGTGGCATTTATGGAGCAAAATGCTCCTAAAAGGCAATCACATTAATTATAAGAAGTTTAAAATAGGGAGTCAAGTATATATAGGGATAACTGATTAATGTAAAAGTTTATAGTGTGAAGTGCTTAAATATATATTTATGACTAATATAAACATTGAAATTGCAAACTATTGTAAGTAATAATACATGTTATGTATGCAAAGTTCATAGATATTGGAAAACAATAATTTCAAATGTCAAAGCCTAAAGAAAATGCGTAGTATTACCCGTGCAATCCTTATGTACAAAATTTTCAGTATAACAAGCTTTTGAAAAAAAAGACCATTCATCAACTTAGAAGTAAAATCAATTAACAATGGAACCATTTTTTATCTGTCAATAAATTTATTTAATCAGCTTCACATCTCAACTCCCAGGATTAAACTCCTTTTAGAAACGAAAATATTTTCATCACTTTAAAGCTATACATTCTCAGGCACACATTTAAGAAGAAAAGATATTAGAACATTATGGGCTTTTTTTCCGTCTGGTCTTTCACATACTGGGTAAAGCGCTTTAGGAACTTTGGATACTCTCGCTTGTAAACAGCCCTCAGAACAGATGCTGGAGCCCACCCTCCAGGATTGACTAAAATAAATAAAGTAAAACAATTGAGTAAATCAAATATAATAAAACATCAAAGTGGGGGGGGGGGGGGTGGTATGTACTTAATTACATGGTGGTGTTAGGAATATGGTGAAAAACTTTAGTATATTGCTGTTTAGTTTAGCTTTTTTAATAAAAATTTACCTGGGTTACATAAAGGTTGATTACTGAGCTTTTCATGAATAGGTAATGAAATATGAATTAAAACAGCATTATCATAATTTTTATATACACCACATCATATTAGAATGTCTGATTCAAATTTATTTTTCAAAAGCTTTCAGGAAACTGCTTTTGTATCTTCATTTACCTAGAACATTCAAGGTTGAAAAAAAAGGAAGGACACAAAACTTAATTTTAGTGATATTAAATATACTTTTAAAAAACAAGCAGAAAATGGCATCTGTAAAATGCATACAAAACTAATCTCTTAAAGTTATTATGTTTTTAATTCTAGTATCAAAATCGCACTTCTGAAAAAACTATACCAGTATATAAATCAGTTTCACTGCTGAACTCAATAATAACAATTAACTCTTTCATAGTTAATTCTGCATAACTTATTTTATATCATGGATATAAAATAAGAGGAAGGGACTTTAAGAAGTGTACTCCAAGGAAGCAGAAAATAAACGATTCTGTTCCCCTCTTCAATTATTTATAGTAATTTTGTTGACTTCACACCTTAGGAGTGGGAAAAAAATTTAGGTTTTAAATTTATTTTTACAACTAATATGAATCAATTAAGCTGTTGATCACATTTGCAGTTACTTAATTTAAGTATAAAAAGAAATAAGTATACTTTAATAACATTACGTAAAAGTTTCTTTTTTTTTTAAAAAAAAATTCAGTTTTAACACAAAAGTTTTAAACCCCTGAGCATTTCTCTCTCTCCTGCAAATTCATTCCTAAAGCATTTACTTCTCTTTTTCAAACTCTTTCAAAAATGCAACAGATTTCATTCCTTCCCCCTTTTAAGACACGGGAGGTCTACAGGGGACGATTTTATTACTTAGTTCTGAGTTTGTTAAATTAGAATCGTGAGATCACTCATCCACAGTTGTTATATTGTCTTGGATGAATCTTGTATGAAAGTAATGGTGTTCGCTTGGTTATTTTCTCGATCTATTCAGTAACAGTAAAATTGCAAGAAAATGAAGAGGGGGGGGGGGGGGATAAAAAAAATGCCATGTTAGAAATATTTTTATTCTTCTGTCACTTAAAAAATTTATCTTTGTATTATGATTTTAGGCAGGAAAAGTACTTTGAATTAATTGTCGAATGTGAGACTAAGAGAACGCAAACACATTTTCTCATTTTTTAAAAAAAGTTAAAGGTGACTCTCTCTATCTCTCTTTTTTTAAATAATAAGAGATTAAATAGAGCAGTGGTCTCCGACCCCCGGTCCGTGGATCAAATACTACTGGTCCGCATAAGAAACATTAAATTATTTCCATTTTATTTACTTCGGCATATTTTTCTTGGGTTGGGGCTACTTTTTATGAAAATCACTTTATATTCCTTGTTAAATAACTTTATATTCATTTTTGATGTAGCTTTATTTTATTTTGAAGGCATGTTTAAATACACAATTATAATAAAATTATTAAAACAAAACAATGTAAAATATAAACAATCAACGTCCTCCCCCTCAGCGGGCCGCGGTAAAATATAATCCAACGTTGACCAGTCTGCCGCGATAAAAAGGTTGGGGAAAACACTGAAATAGAGTATCATTGCCCAAAATGATTAGATTTATGAAATAAAACTAATCTTTCTCTATTCAACTATATTTTTAATTTAAATTAATTTTCAGTCAATAATTTTTAATTTTAATGGGAGATATATTTTTTCAAAATGCAAAAGTATTTCTAACCATTTTCTATTCAAGTTTAATTTTTATCTTTCTGTTTGTTTAGCGTTAAATGAAAAATTGTCATCAATAACTACACACACATCTTTCACACAATTCAGTCATAACAAATTCAACTGAGAAACACTTCTCCCCAATTAATTTTGCTTTTCAAAACAGTACTTATTCCGCAATGTATTTATACCAAATTAAAAAAAAGAAACAAACAAACAATTTTAACATTTAGAAATGTATTCTTTATCTCAGAATTAGAAACCTTAAAAAATTATTTTATTCTTCAGTATTTACAGTATGAATTCATCACAATAACTCCTTCTCTCTGTATATAACAGCTAACTCTGCTGAAATGTTATTATATTGCATTTTTTGAGTTTAAAAAAGTAATGCCTGCTGTGGAGGAGACAGAGTATAAGATATGACGTATGGTTTTGAAAAAATGTTTTCGTAAGTGTAGAGTATTTTTGAAAATTTAAATATCACTGAAGTGGATCATATAACTGCAAATGCACCTTATTTTAGTATGTGCCGGTATCAAAATAAAACACTTCACTTTTAAATAGCCAAGGAGTTTATATTCAATATCAACCTCTTTGTAAAATTGCTTACAACTTCTATTCAAACTGTAAAGAAACTGAAATATAAATATATGACTAACTATAGTAAAAAGCATTCATAATATGTAAAAATCCTATTCCTCCTCTTATTTCAGTACATTTTACAAACTTTAACTAAACAGAATTTTTTATATTTATGAGGCCTAAAAATTCAATTATAAGGAAGTCTTTTTAATTTTTAAATGTATAAAACGTACATGGATTGTAAGAGACCATTCTAAAATCCTAAAAGCTTTTAGAGGAGAAAAGATCATGTAGTTTTGGGATAAATTTGAAATTTTAATATAATACACAAATATACATATTATTAAGCAAATGTGTTTGAAAAGAAAAAATTTATTTAAAATTGTATTTCATGAATAAAACAAATCAAAGTTTCTCTTGAAATAAACATAATTGAAAGAAAAATATTTCTTTAATTTACAAACAATTGTAAATAAGTGTTTATCTAAGGGAGATCCCAAAGTGATGCAATCTCATTCAGTAAAAACTAAAACTTATTGTTGAAATCTTATACAATTCCTTACTGAATAGGCAAGTCCAAATTTTTTTTTTATCATGTAAACTGTTTGGATGGGAATGGCTAAACAGAAACATTTAACCATGAAACCTTATAATGAAATAATCATGCTTTAAAAACTGAAAGCATTGATTAAAATAAGAAAAATGAAACAATAGAATATGGTCACAGATATTTTTAAGAGTTAGAGATATATTATAAAAACTTAATTCTGCTTGATAATTTTAAGGGGAAGAAAAAAATGCGAGTTTACCAAGTGAAGAAGACACTTAAGAAGTAATTTGTCCAACTATATAAAATAACAGATTACTTTCCCATGCCCCAGCCTGTTAAAGCTTCAAATTAACATAAAATCAAAAGTGAATATATAATCTATTTTATTTATGTGTTGGGACTTTTAAAAACTTTAAGAAAATGGTTATATTGCAAAAACTATATCAAAGAATTTATTTAATTAAAACCCAATAAAATCTAAAATCAAGCAAACTTACAAACATAAACTGATAGTCTGTACACTAAGGGTCTAAAGAAATTCTTCCCAGTTTTTTATGATTGCTCCAAGGTAAGAACAGGATTCCCTGCGAGCCATAAAACTTCCTGCCAGTGACCATTGTGTTTCTGCAACCCTTCTTAATTATCTTTCAAGATGTTAAACCTTTAAAGAGGGGGAGGAGGATTTTGGAAAAATATAGCCCCACTACTTTTGAAAACCTTACTTGAAGGCAAGAAAATACGTGTGGTCTCTCTTCAAAGCATCTCTCGGAAAGGATTATATGTGTATACACTTAAAAGGTTAAATTAATATAGAAATTTTTGCAAATGTAAAAAATAAAAAAACCCTCCTTAATGGTTTTTATACTACTGAATTAAAATTTGTAGCAGGCCACATATGTCCCATGGGTCACAGTTTGCCAAACACTGTGATCTGATTATAAAGCCAAGATTTTCCAAATAATCCTTTCTTGAGATCTCAAAACTTTTCACAAAATGAAATATGTATTCCATGGTGAAAGAGCAAGTGGAATATGGAAACAAACATACTACACAACAATATAAATAACCATACACAGTATCGAAATCTGTGTTCATGAATTAAAAATTACATAATGATTTTGAGAAATAAAATTATTCTGAAAGTTCCATCACAACTTTGATAATTAAGCATAAAAATACTAATGGTTACGAATACTCACTGCTCGAACAATATGTAATTCGACATGTTAGATTTTCTCTGCTTATTTCTTTATTTTCAGTTGGAGGATCTACAAATGTTTGACATACTAAAGATACTGTCATTATTAAGCGTACACATTTGCCAACCTAGGGTAGGGGAAAAAAAAGGAAAATCAAATTACATATTAATATTAAAACTCTTCTTTTGAGAGCATATACAAATACACAACATTTAAAAACTTACAGGAGCAGCTTCATGTTCTGTAGAATTGTTACACACAATCCAAATATCATGAGCATCTTTGTCTTCGTCATTTGGTACTTGACGCATATGAGACCAAAATAAAGCATCTCTTTGAGTTGCAGGCCATACCCTTTTATGAATCTGATGGAAAATTAAGGTGTTGCTAGAAATTTCTTCCACGACTTTCATATTTTCAACAGTAGCTAAGAAAAGAATAAGAGTATTAAAAACATGAGAAAAATGAATGATTAAATGTAAATATTCTTCAAGTTGATACATTTCCCATTTATATATATATAAAAATAGCAAACATTTTTTAAGAGACAGTTTTTTTTATGTTTTTTTAATTATGTTCATTCAAAATATGCTCAAAATATAAGCACTTTTTCTGTCAAAAATTGTTATACAAAATCTTTGAACTGTGTAACAATAGTATATTTTAAAGCAACGTGATAAATACTAAAAATAAAAAAAGTCTGCAAGATGTAAATATAAAAAATAACTTACTTTCCCAATCAAAGCGAAATTCAGGTGAGAAAAAGTAATGACACATTTCATGCCCAGTAACACCCTACGAAAAATAATACAAGTTTAGAATAAATATCATTAATAAATAATCAGCATTTAATTTTACATAGAAAATTGAACTACTGTTTAATCCAAACTTTCTCCAATAAAAAAAAAATTAATAAATTTATTGAAAGAATTGAATGAAATAAGAAAAGTACTTAATCAAAATCTAGGAAACAAATATTTTTGTTTATAACCAGAATGGAAAACAAGTTTTTCAATATATTACAGTAGAAAACATGAGCAACTATTACAATATAATAATAATGAAAGATTAATAAGCTTATTTGAAACCTGAAATTGTGTCATAAATGTTTAATTTAAAAATGTTAATTTAGATTTCGAAACTCCCATTCAAAGACATCATTCTCTTGAAAATCGGCTACATCTTTACAATAAAAAGAATACCCAATAAAAAAACAACAACCTTATTTTGAAAATTGATAACATATAAACATTAAAATGACAATTTTAATACATCTAAGCACAGGATAAAGTATCACACAAATTTTAAATAAATCAATTTCCTCTCATAAATTTTTAAAAAATTCTTCGTATACCATTCTTAAATAATATCTACATAATAATTTGTGTAGTATATATAATACATCAAAGTTTTACATTTTTGAGTTGATTATTTTTTCTTCTTCTTCTAATAGGTTCTTTCTTCTTTCTACAGTTTTAAGAAAAGAACACGACCAAAAGGCATGCTGAATTGAGTGTAAGTTGCTAACTTTGTTTTACAAAAGTTAAAACAATAAAATATTGGGTTTTTTTTGTTTACAGAATTATTTAAATTATTCACTATCGTAAAGATGGCAAGTCACAAATGAACAACACTAATAGCTAAATAAGAAAGATATAACGAAAAAATACATTCAGAATCATAATGTTTAGGCTTAAATTCCTAAAACTGTAAGAAACATTTATTCAATCCTGTATGAAGCAGTACAGTTGGCTTAGTTCCATATCATAATTTCCTTTGATTGTAAATAGTTTGTCATGGTTAATTTGGAGCAAACTTACAGTTTCATTACATATAATTTTATGAAATTAAAACTTCTGAAATAAATTCAGTTTTTAATAAAGAAATTTATGTCATAACAATTATGTCAAGTACAGTTGTACAACTTGTCAAATTCAATTTTCTATGGTATTCAATATTATACCAGTAAACAATACTTAAAATGAACACCCCTAAAGAGAAAATTATAAAAAAAATTGTATGCATAACACATAAACAAATCGTTTACATTTACTATACCTTTACAGTATGCACAGCTTTTAAAGGATCACATACAATACCACCTTCTTCAACTTCCCTACGGTACATTCTCATTTCACCATCTTCTGCAAAGAGTTGCCAACCACCTTCTCCTACCCCCATTTTAGCATATTTCAACTGCTCTAGAGTCATCAGATCAATCTGTAACAAAGAGTATCATCTTTTTTTACTGATCACTTATATTAATAAAAATCATACTGTAAATAATTATTCATTATCCTTTATTCCATGCAGTGTAACCATAAATCGAAGCTCAGTGGCTGAGTGGTAGTGTGTGTGTGCATCATGTTTCCACACCACAGATTCTAGGTTCAAACCCCGGGCTGGGCAAGGTCAACTGAGCATTTCATCTTTTCAGTGGGTCAATAAATGAATACCAAGCTTGCTTAGGAACTTAACATTGGAAAGTTTTCATTAGACTGACCACCTGACCAGAACATCTGCTCTTGCACCACAGGGTCCGAGGTCACGTATACTGAATTGGACACAGTAGGCCTTGGCCCTCATGGGCTGTTGCACCACCGAGTTAAGTAATCATAAACTATTAATGGCCCTTTCCATAAAAAGAATTGTTTTAAAATTATTTCATTTTTATTAACTGTTAAATTTTTACTTACAACATATTTTCACATAAAAGAAATACTCTATATCAAAAAATATTTTAAAATTCAGTTCATCAGCTAAAAATATCATTACTAGATGAAAATCATATTGGATTAAAACTTAAGAGTATGTGATAGACCTTCCTAATCAGAATAACGATTTTTATTTAATTTACCATAAATACATAGGATTTATTATCAAAAAGTAATGACAAACAAAAAACATTTGTACCTGTAACTTTTAAAAAGATGACTAAGTGTAAAGAGACATGGGATTGACATTTTAAGCAAATTCTTAAAACAAAGCACAATATACTAATATTTTAAAAATAATCCCAAGAAAATTTTACAATAAAGATAGTTGCTGTCTTAGTTTGATATGTGTCCAATAAGAAATACTATAGACAATTTCTAGCGACTTTTCCCAATGTCAAATTATTTGGAAGATGGAGGCAAGTTATTTGATTCATTACTTATTAATGATGCATTTTAAAGTTAAGTGAAAGTTTGTGAGAGATTTCGTAATTTTGAACAATGTTCATGTGACAAGGATGACTCTGAAGCTCAGAAGATTATACCATTCCCTCCAGCATAGCAGGTCTTTAGTGGCACCTGAGCTCAAATTTAGGAGGAAAGACAAGGCATGACTAAATAGACAATAGTTTTGGGATCACTCAAGGCATTGTTTTATGTGTTTAGAGAGCATTTCAAACTACAGAAAGGGTTTAGTAATGGATGTACGTGGACAAACATATTGGTAAAAAACTGATATAGTGTCCTGTGAGCAAGAAGGAACAAATGGCAAAAGAAATTACAATAGACTACTGGATGATCAATATTGCATTTTAACATATACGATTAATGTTTTTTCAATGGAGAATGCATTTTCTGTGATGTTGGAAAATATCAGAACTGGACAGATAAGCAATTAAATTGAGAACTATTTACAGATGAAAGCAGATTCAGTCTGACTGGCCAGAGTAGGGAGCAGTAGAGGGGATTTACATACAAGAATTATTATACTTGGCATCCAATGCTGACTTTCACATGTTCTAAGAAGGTTCAGTTACTGGTAGATGATACTGTATTGAGGTTTTTCTTTATGTCCATCTTTTTTTTTGAGGTGCTATGAGGCTTCAGTTCTTCTTGATGGATGATAATGCTACACCTCATCATACAAAGGCTATCTAAGAGCTGATAGAGAATTAAAAATATTCAATGCATGGACATTGCCATCTATCAATATCGATTCTGAAACTGTAATTGATTTTGCAATAAAGCATGGACGAATGAAGTAAATCTTGCACAATAGTAAGGTGAGATCACATCCACAATTAAAGGCTAGAATTTTCTTTTCAGACACTAATCACAATGCTGTCTGTCTCACTCTTCTATTTGACAGAGTTCAAAGACAATCTTTCAATAAAGCTTATTTTTTATCTTATGAATTTACTTTTTGGAAATTTTTGCTTGCTTCCCAAATGAAGGCCTTAGGGTATTGCTTGTGCTGTTTTGGAACACTTTTGTATATTGTTATAAATTAATTTTTAGCACACCAGTATATATAAAAATAAATATTTGTCAACATATATTTCAGTTCATACAGCTTCTCTTAAAAAGTTTTTAAATAATGGAAATATCCCTCCTCTTATGATGAAAATCATTTTTTAAGGAAAACATCTAACATACAGAAAAAAAAAGTTAGGTGTACAATACACCTGATCTTCATAAAAAATGACTTACTTCAAAATTAAAATATCTGTTGAGCAACAGATAGCATTGTTTTTCAGTACTGCAAGGTGTACTGAATTTGTCAGTTTTTTTATAAACACAAGCAACATTACCCAGTAGTTGCCAAAAAAAAAAGCGGAATCTATTTTTTTAACCAATTAAAGATCCAGTAATATCAATCACAAAGATATGACATTAATTAATAAAAGAAAGAGAGAGAGAGAGAGAAGAGGAAGATTTTGAACTAACCTGAGGCCAGAGATGGTGGTGAGAAGCAGACGACATTGAAATTGGATTCTTGTCATCTAAATTATAACTTCGACTCAGCCTCTATAAAAAGCAGTTAACAAATAATTTTAGAATACTAATATGAATTAAAGTTATTTAAAGACATTAATGCACATGAAATCACACATTTCTTGGAGTATTAATAACCAATAAAATTAAAATTTTCAATGATCTGTAAAAATATTTTGTAAGCTTTAGAAAAAAATTCCCTGTAAAGCATTTTTTTATTACATTTTTCTCTTACACTATATTTCCTATAAATATAAATAGAGGCAAAAATTAGGATAGCATTTGACATTTATCATATATTTGCAATTCTTTGAAGTTTATGTCCATTTGACACAATACTGATATATAAATAAAAGGCCTACAGTAAAAAAGAAATAGTACTATTCAGTAAAACTGCTAAAAAACTAAATCTTACCTCAAAATCTTAATTCCTTAAATTTTCTTTTTGATTTGATATTTCAAAATTTTTATAATAAACGATGCACAGCAAATTTTATTATCATTTATCTTACATAATTTTAATTCTTATAAGCACAGAATTAGCTTAATATTAGGTATTCAAAACAAAGGTAAGTTAATAATAAATACATTATTCTGACAAATATATCACAAGTTACAACTATTTTTAAGATGATAGATATTTACTAGTTATTTTAAATATATGACTAATTCATCCCTTTCTTCTCCCAACTTAAATTCAAAGGAAAGCTAGTTGCATATTACAAAAAACTTTTCAGCATTCATGGAATTTATTGTTTTCTAAATTGTAATCAATTTGAATTTAAAGTCAGATAATAATGAAAGTAGACATATTTTTACATTTATCAAACAATTATCACTGACAGAATTATTTAAATAAGAAATGAAGCTGTTATTTGTTCTTGCATCACATTATAACAAATATATACAGCACTGTATACATAAAAATTTGTACTTGGAAAACAGATTTCAAATAAATAGCTTTTTACTAAGAACAATAATACAGCTTTTGATTAAAGTTGAAAATATCAATTCATACAACATTAATTAAAAAATTCAATTAACTAATACAAATACAAATGCAGAAAATAAAAATATAAAGGAAAAAAATTAAAAAGTTTCATTTTAAAATTTAAATACATTAATATTTTACATGATCTCAATTTATTTTTATAATTTCATTTTAATCTTTTATTGCCACTTTCATATGCACCAAATTTTTTATGTCCCTAAATTTGAAAAAAAAAGTATTAAAAAAGGTTTTTTCAAAGAAAAATGACGATTTAAAATAAATATCTAGTACTAAATACTTTTAACCTCCTCAGGACAAGCATCTTTGTTGAAGATGCTCCCTGAGGGCGGGGTGTAAGGAATTGTACTAGAGGATGGGGGTTTTAGGTTGCTAAGCCTTTTAGGGAAAAAAAAAAATCATAAATAATAAAATTTTAATCCTAATGTGGCAATTTTTGGTACCACTTTAGGTTATTACATAAGCTATCATTTACATTAAAACTAGAATGTAGTAATGTTTTTTCTTTAATTTATATGAAAATATATAAAAATTTTACCTTAACAAATAATTTCCGAAAGCACTATTCAAATTTTTCATTGACAAACACATTAATAAACTTTATAAATTAATAAAAAAAAAATATGACAAAGACTATTTACAAAAAGAAATAGCAAAATTGAAATAAAAACTTAATGCGGAAAATCTCGAAGCATGGAGAAACGCAAAGTCCTACATTGCACAATTTGTAAAAATAAAACGTTTGTTGCATTTTTCTTTGTTTAAGCATAGTTTGTGAACAAACAATGTACTTTTTTTGGCTTTTTTCACCTCCCCCCCCCTATTAAGGATAGGAAAATGGCTTCAAAACAGTCAAATAATAATATAAGTCAAGGTGTTTGAAATAAGAAAAGCATGTGAAATATATCTGAAAGCAACGAAAACTGTAACAGAACTGATACTAAAACCCTAGAACACTCCATGGTGTAGAGAAAAAGAAAATAAAAAAGTATTCAGAGAGTTATTAGAGATGCGAATGTTTTATATCAAGTGGAAAATTTAGGAGATGAGCTCTGTTTGTTTACATTCCGATTTCCCCCTTCCCCCGCAACAACTGATAAGCAAAATACCAGACACAGGCAGAATATGAACAAACTGAAGGTCACGTAACTGAAACTACATTCAATTTAAATATAAAATACCAAGGGTGCTATCTAGTAGTTATTAAAAATTGTTCTTGCTTCAAATGCACTGCCAGTCGCAAAGAGGTTAAATATACTTCAGTGAATTAAATATTATGTAAATTCATGAACATTCGCTTTATTTAAATTGTAAATTACATCAGATAATAGCTTGTAATTGTAAATTACTTGCCTTTTCTTCTTCTTGCTGTTCACTTTTATCTAGAGCAGCATCTACAGCATCAAAAAATTCATCTTCATTAATCATAGAATGAGGACCTTCCTGAAATAAAGAAAATTTATGAGTATAACTACACTTCACATATATAAATATATTTCAAACATTGCATGCCATTCTGGTAAAACTACACTGGTGAGCTCTCAGTGATTTGAGGTACTGTGGTCTAGCTTACAGTCAATATTCTACTTCATCCTATAGCTGTTCTATGGCAATGGTTCTTAAACTGTAGTTTGTTTACCCTCAAGGGTTTCCAGCGCCTTTCTAGGGGGTCTGAGAAAGGATGTCATTTAATGTAAAGATTCTTCTCTTTTACAGACTGAAAGGCCTCACACAAAAATGGAAAAAATGCCATCCTAGACTAGATCACTAAA
>BMAV01005726.1:256373-273769 GCA_019973955.1 Trichonephila inaurata madagascariensis | reverse complement strand
TTTTTTATTATTTGCAACTACATAGCCATTACTACAACATTTTCCAAAAAATATATTGTTAAAACACATATGCAAAGCTTAAGAACTGCATTCATAGTGCTCCAATACGATAATGATTGCACTTACATCACTCAGTTGATCCTGTTTGAAATGGCAATGGATGCTGCCACAATGTAGGCAGAGCAGAATTGTCCAAAATGTGATAGGCTTCTGTCTTGAGTTTCCTTGCATAAGAATGAGAAAGGATCTACGCCAAACTATCAAAAACACTCCCAAGCCATTATGCATACACCTTGAAATTTCACTTGTGTGTGAATCAGTATACCTTGATTCATTACTATAAAATATATGATACAATTGTTAAGGGTTTCAATTTAGTCAAATTTTGCACCACTTTTAGCAATACTTGGCATTGGTTTCAATAACGTTCAGTTTACAAGTAGCAGCTACGCCATGAAAACGAAGATTTTTAAGTTCAGAAACTGTCATTGTGTTGATATTGCATCCAGAGGCATTTTGGAATACTTGATGAATTTTTTTGATTGAATTCATGCAATTGGTTTCACAGCTATCTTTAGTAATATGCAATCCTTGTCTACTAAACAGCATGGTTTACTGGATTGTGATTTCCCCGTTTTAACCCCTACATGTGTCTACTTTATGATATCTACATACACAGTAGAACGAGACACTTCTAACACAGCAGAAATGCCCTAAACACTCTCCACAGCAGCAACAATTGATCATTTTATCTAGCTAAAAATAATTTACTTAAAGTTTTCCTTCAATATAAACTTTTCTAGCATCTTGACATCACTGCTGAATCTACTTTTTTGAGGGATGTCCCAATACTTAAATCATATAGTGTGTGTATATATATTTTACAACAGAAGTCCAAACTTACTTTTTTAATCTCTGTGCTTAATATATTTTCTTTTGAGAACGAGAAATATTATTTTACATTCAACATGGATGAATGGAAAAATAATGAAATATAAGCCACATATTATAATCATATACAGTATAACTTTAATAAAACTATGAAAAGGAAAATTCAAAAAGTTTAGTTTCCTATTGATTTAAGCATAAATTAAGATACAAAATTTTGAAAAAGCTAAAATCACTCAATACTCTACAGATACCGCATAAGGAATGGGTAACAAACTTTCAGCTATTACAGCTACCTTTACTGGAAGAACAGTATCCAAATTTGGAACAATCATAGCATTATTTCATTGAATAGAAGAATGCTTTGTTATTAATAAGAAAAATAAAATGTTCTGTAAATTTTGAATTCATTTAGAAATACCTCTTTTAACATTCATTAGATTTTTTTTTTTATTATTATTATTATTTCCTTTCTTGGTTATTTACTTAAAGAACAGAACCCAGACTTCAAACACTTTTCAAAGTTATAGAAAATTTGTGAATGAAAATATGCCAATTTGCATATGTTAGTAAAGTGAGAAAACAAAATTAATAAAAATATTTTTTCTGTCTGAAAAACATTTTAAATGAATTTTAAGTTTGTAGAATGTTTTATGTTTTGTTTTTAATTAAAATTCTTGTACGTAAATGAAATAATGCAATATATTTCTTTACCTTAGTTGATATTTAATCAACTTCTATAAATGTCTATTTTAATTTTTCCTTGTTTTAAGGTATATTGTTATTGGGCCTGTAGTTTGCATAGTCTATTAAGAAAAATATGCATTTTGACTCTTTACTTTAATAACATCATTGTCATATTGTTATCACTATCATTAAATTATGATAAATTCAATAAATGGAAACAATGCTTATGAATATTTTAAAATTTATTTACATTTAGTACTTTTTCTAATTAAATAATAGATAATTTATAGTAGCTTTTCCACATAGTAAAGTTTTTATTACATTTACTATTCTCTGTTATGACATACCTAGAAATAATACTAAAAACATCACACTTATACATAACTACACATTTCTTTATGTATTTAAACAAGTCTATAAATGGAAAAAGTCAATACTGATAAAAAAAATTACATATTCCACACGAGGGCATATGTTTAAAAGAGTTTAAACTGATTATTCTTTAAAATTCAAACTGGTTAATGAAGAATCTAAAAAGATTACATCAATTAAAAGATTACATAATACAATAAAATAAATTCATGTAGGAACAAACAAAAAAATACCAACCCATAAATGTTCAAAACTGCTTACTTCATAATCAGGTCCACCCAAAACAATAGGCCTCATAGATTTAGCTTCAGATAATGCTTGCTTATAAGCATCTTCTAGTTTCTTTCTTTTTTCTACTTCCTAATCAAAAATAAAACTTTAATTATTCTTCAAAGCATGAGCATTTTGTATCTATTCATTAAGTTCATTAATCTTTATTACATTTCTTAAACAAATGACATTAACAAAAAAAAGTCTAATCTCAATTTATTAAAATTAATCAGTGATGAAATTTTAAATAAGGTAGAAATATAAAAGAGATTTTAACATGTAAAATTAGGTAAATAAATAAAATACAAAATATATTTATTAAGTGTTTTTAATAGAATTAAATAATGGGTATCTTATGAATTCAGTGAAAGAAAAATTAATTTAAAACTGGAGAAAAATGTTTATGTTACAAAAGTGAAATTCCACATTTTTTAAAGAGATTTTGAAGAACTTTTAATTAAATCACTGCATTACATATTCTAATTAAGAAATATTAAAATTCCCTAAATGTTGAAAACAGTACTTTTTGTATTCATAAAAAAAAACTGTAAATACTGTCCTATCATTAACAGCTCGCTATTCATCCCACTTTAAGCATCTCCTTCCCCCTCACAACTCATGTTCAAAAATTGTATAAAAAAATTATTATGCCAAACTTTTACTTTAAACACTTTATGTTGGCTTCTGAAGATAGAATATTGTGCAGCCTTTTTTAGTTTATCAGCCATTTTAATAATTAGAAAATGTGTGTGTGTGTGGGGAATATCTTAATATAAAGCACATACTCCTAGCGTAATTGATTCTGAATATGATATAAAACGAGGCATACTTTTTCTAATCTTCGCTTCCAGTTTTCTTCCCTTTGACTCAACAGCTCAATGCAGTGTGATAGAGTATTCAGAATACCACTAGTAGTTGCTTTGAAAGTAATTGCCTCCCCCTTAAAGTCTACTGCATGAGCACCATGTTGAGCGAGTAATTCTTTTGTAACAAGAGGTGGATGTCCTAACAAATAAAAAGGAAACAATTTATTTTCATTTTCGAATAATTAGTTCAGGAGAAATTAAAAATGAGAATCTTATAAATATGTAAATCAAAATGATTTCCAATTATTACATACATACATACATATAAATATATATATAACTGGCAATTATTCATTTATTAACTAATGACTACATTTTCCTGATTATTTATAATAGTTTTAAGTTTGGATTATTACTCTCTCAATATATACATTTATATATATATATTAATGTTAACATATCTTTAGAAACTGCAAATAATATTAAGAGACTTTTCTAATTGTGGCACATTCAATACATTTAAAAAATTCAATTATCAGTGTTTCTAATATTTTAGAATGTAATTCACATTCTGGATAAAAAAAATAAGTATTTAATTTTAAGCAATATAATTTTAGTTTATTGAATCAAAACTGATACAAAAAATTTTAATCACAAAAGCAGCAGAGAATGGGGATAAATGAAATCTTTTATCAAAAATGCAAGTTCTACAATTATATCAAAATTTCTTTTGGACCTAGTAAAAAAATTCTTGTTCATTACATATATTAGTATTCAAACAGTATTGGTATCACCTGATATTCAAATGTTAAAAAATAACTAAATCATTCTATAACTTATTTCAGCATTTTATTACATTAAAATTTTTAATGTCTTTTAAAACTTATTTACAGTAGGAATATAGTCTACTTGAATACCAGATTCTATTTTAAACAATTAAATTTTACTAGAAACAAATTAGCATTTAAAAAATAATCAGAAAATATGAATAAAATGTAAAATCCATTAACAGAGTTATATTTTTAATAATCAATTAGAAATAATTACCTTTAAATCGATGTGCAGGAGATTCGTTCTTTTGTTCACATCCAGCAGCTACATCAGTAACATTTTCATCATAATCTTCATCAATATCATCCACTAAAATTTGTTTAAAAATTCTTGTAAGTTTTTCTTTTAATGCATTTCAATATAAAGATGCATATACTACTCTACAATATTTTACATATAATAATATATTCAATCATAAATATAAACAACCATTCAATTTTTGCTAAATGTTAAAAAAATATTTTTTTAAAAATTAAGAATTTTCTCTTTTTTTAATGAACTGAAAATTATACCTTAGGATTAAAAATTTGTACAAGAAGAACTTTTTGAAAAAGAGTTGCATATAAAGCAATTTCCTTTGAAAAATTAGATAACCCAATTTAGTAACTTTTACCTTCATGGTTCAATCATATAATGTAAGATATTATCTCATGTGAGGGAAAAAATCAATAGAATGACTTATGTTGCATTCTGTTGAGATTCTGAAGACTTTGGTACACAGATAAGATAAAAGCATATACAAAGAAAATGAACAGATAAAAGAAAAAAGATCGCCTGCTACCTCATACTAAGACAAATATGAAATGATATTTAAAAAAAAAGACACATATGTTAGCTCTTTTCAAGTATCAAAAAGCAAAATATATGAATAGTTTCAATACATTGTTTTCAAATTAAAACACTACAAAAAAAGAACTCCCCCCCCCTTAAATCTGGGTTTTAATTAATATCAACTACAATTTAAAATACATTTTAACAGTAATATAAAATTATACAAACCAAAATTCTTTATTCTACCAAAATATGAAAACACTTTTAAATGTTAATCTTATTTAAATTGAAGTCAAACCAAATTTAACATTGGTATTATGGATAACATTGCATATTACTTGTATTATTAATTAAATAAAATTACCAATTTACATTATTTATACAATCTGTCTCAACAATCATACTAAGATGGGCACAGTAGGCCTTGACCCACATGGGTTGTTGTGCAATTGAGTTTAGTTTAGTCTCAGCAATCAGAGTAGAATTCTTTTACTATACATCTCATGGTGCAAAATAGTTTTCATTAATGAATAAAGTTTATCATAATGCATAACTTTTAAAAATACTTATTTATAACTTCTTTACATTAATTAGTTAATAACAGTATTTTATATTCAATCAATATAATATTGATTTAAAATATTTCAAGATTCCATTATATTCTGTTTCTTCACAACACAATTTTTTACTCAGCTGGATATAGTTTTTTTTAAAAAAATTATAGAGCATATATATCAAATCCTACTATTGAGAAAAGCAAATTAGCAAAATATTTTATGGGGGAAATTTTTATTTTGTTAGTTTAATAATAATTACTGGAGAACATATAATGCATTTTAAGAATTGAATAAGGTTAAAAGTTTTAATTCCTGGAACTTTGAAAAATATGTATCACGTGAATTGAAATTTTTCGCAATGATCAGAATTTGTTTCAGACATTTTATTCTAATGACTAATTTTATATAATATTTATGTAATCAAAAATCAATATTAATTTGTAGTATTCTTACATAAACACAACATGAATCAAACACGATTTTTCATAAAGAATGAGTTTCAGAATCTTGGATCCTTATTTCACAAAGGGAAATATCATTGACATATCAAAGAAATAATCAAATTTTCTCCAAACAAAGAATAGAACCAGAAAAAAAAAATTAAAACATTAACTTAAATATAAAATTTATTGCTAGCAAGTACAATAATGCACTACTAATAAGTTTGGAGAAATATCAAGCAAATAACAAATAATAAAGATCTAAAAAGTTTTTGAAGTTATTCAACCTGAAACAAAACAAAATCGGTTTTTTAAACAAATTCTATAAATTTTGAAAACTAGAAATGTTTTAAACATATGCATCTTTAAAAGAAATAGTAATAGATTTATACTTACATTTAAAGATACTTTTTTAACGAGAAAAAATACTTTTGTTTTTAAAGAAAAATAATTAACATACATAACTATAGAACATTTTTACTTAAGAAATATATTTTAAATTTAACAAAAAAAAATTTAAGTAGAAATTTATTTTAGATTTTCTTCAAAACATTACAATAGATTTATACAATGGGCTGCTTGTGACAGGCTATAAATTTCCTAGAAAAGTTAAGAACACCTGTGTTGGTTCCATTGTTTCAGACCTTATTCTATAAATTTATATTTTATACTTCTTTGAGGCACAGATAGATTTAAGACTGCTTTCAAAATTACCAAACAAGACATCAATTTTTGCACACACATTTTTAAATGGAAAAAACTTGCAAAATTAATATTATAGCCTGTAATGGGTTATCTCTTGAGAAACTTACCTAGAGTTTTCTTTTACAATATGCAAGTCTTAACTGCCTCCTTCTTACAGAAGAAATATATGTTAGTGCAGGTGATTATATAAATTTAATTGAAATAATAAGTTAGAGCAGGGTACTCAACCTTTTTTTCTGCAGGGCCGCATACATATGTCAGCTATTTCAAGCGGGCCACATACATATGTTAGTTATTTCAAGTGGGCAGCAACAAGAGGATAGATGGGGAGGGGGGATGCTTTAAGACCAAGATACCATTGGAAATTTAAAATGTAGAAAATTAACCAAATTATCACAACTCCTGTTTCGTTTGTTTTAATTATTATATTTTATATCTTTGATTTTTGTCACTAACACTAAATTAGAAGCACTTAAGAAACACTCCTTCACAATCTCTGCATTAGTAAATGGTTTCATTTGATTACCAATAATATAATAAACTTCATAGGAAATGTCTTTGTTACCGCTGTGATAATACCACTGACAAAACACTTTGTTGCTGTTGTAAAGATTATTCGAGAAAGCCTATTTAACACCTATTGAAAGAGATCTTTGAGGAGAAGTGTTATTGAATGATCCCTGTTTATAGGTATTTTTTAAATACAGCTCTTTTGTGACAAATCAAACAATTATTGATCCATGTTTGTTTTTCACTACAAAAAAGTCAACCTCCCAAATGTCTTGAAATGATATATTTTCTTCCGAGTATTTTTTGTTTGCAAGATATGAAAGATAGCTAAAAATTAGTTCCACGTATAAAATTATCGCCACTACACTGTTGTCTGTTATCAATAACTGTAAGCATTCCAAATAGAAAAAGAATATCAATTCATACCCATACAACACCAACAGCAAAAAGCAAAATTGATACATCTGATTTCTTGATAAAGAATTTCCCACCAAATTTTTAATAATAATAAGTGAATTTCTCAGTAATAATAAGCGACTTAAATAAGTAAATTTCTCAGAGCAATGGGTCATGACCGGGCTACTTAAAAAGGTTCGGTGGGCCACAGGTTGAGTATCGCTGAGTGTTTAATGGTGAAAAGGCTGTAACAGTTAGTCATCAATTTGTGAACTTATCAGAACCAAGTTATAATATCAGGTGTAGCATTAAAAGGATTCTAGAGGTCAACTACATAAATTAAGAGTGTCTGCACTGGAGGTTTACCTATGATTCAGTTTGTCTGTATTACATGCTTGTTCCCTAGTTATAAACAAAATGTTCTTGTTATGCAATAAGCTGTTATGTAAAACTGCACAGAAAAAAAAGTCTTTAAAAAAATATTTTCTTATTCCATTCAGGAAAATAAAATAGTATAATTTATATCCGAGATAAAAACAAACAATTTTGTTGTGACCTAATAAAATAAAATGTTTTTCAGATCATGGAAAAAAAAACAGTCTGCAGATAAACCCACAAATTCAATTTGCACAATTTTGTCCCAAAGTTAGGTTTAGTTGAGCTATTTGTTTTACAAAATAGTGCATCCTATTAGACAGTCATTCCAAGAAAGCAGTTTGATGACTGAAGCAGTCTTAGAAAAAGGGCTTAAGTAGGAAAATAAACCTCACATACTGAATTCTGAATTTCCCTAAATAAGTTTCAGTTTAAGCATGAACTTGAATAAAAAAATGCTTATAAATCAAATCAAGAACTTTATCCTCTGAAATAAAGAATGCAACCCAAATCAGTAAGTATATATTTAATCATGCAATAATCAAGACTTATTCAGTGATGGTAGAGGAAAAAGAGCATCCTAAAGGTTATACATTAAGGTTTTGGATTAGATAGAATAGTTATTATTTCCACCAAAAGTATTAAACTTTGTAAATAAAGATGATTTCTTATTTAAAAGTTAACAATGCTAAGTTATACTTGAATTCTTTTTTATATTAAAAACAGCAAAATGTATTCAAATACATATACATATTTCAAACCTAAAAATGAAATTTAAATTTTGATTCTCATACTCCTTATTTAAAAATACAGTCAAATAAGACAATATCCAAAAAAATTTGGAAACCAATATAATATTAATTTACAAACATTCATAACTTAATAGGATATTGTGCAAAACATTTTAAGAGTGAGAGTTATATTAACATTGCATTATAAAGATGCGTGAGAGCTATTGGTGATGGACCTAATTTTGAACCAAGATCAAGTGACGAGGACAAGTTGGCACTTCCCTTTCCTAATTTCTACACCACACCAATGGGAGGACATTTGAGCCTCGAACATTGTAAGAGAAAATGTACAGTATAATTCTAAGACACTGTAGAACATAATTTATTGAAATGTATGAGATTTTACCTCTTACATTTAAAAAAAAATGAAGATAAATACAGTTGTAAAGCAATATAGACAAAAAGTCAATTTAAAGCATATATAAAACAGCTGTTCATACTGTTTATACAATACAAAAGGAATATAAGGTAGATGATGATTAATTCTGTCTTAAGTGTTCAATAAGTTTCTCTTAGTATGTACTTTTTATTGTAAATATATTACTATAATTTTTTTTATCTTATACCAGACAGCAATATGCCTTTCCACTTATTTTCATAGTTTTTTTTTTTTTTTTTTTTAAATCATATCTAGCCTCTGTCTATAAGGCAAGGAACTCAACTTGTATCATTATTTAAATATTTAAGAGCATCAGATTAACAAATGAAACCATTCGGTGATAATGTAGAAAAATAATTATAAATTGAAAATGTAAATATAATTAATATTATTATGAAACAAAACAGATTTAAGATTTAAAAAAAAAATTATGATGGAAGAATTAGCAGCCAAATAATTACATGATCAATAGTATTAGAAGTAATGAATTTGATAGAAAAAATTAACAGTAATAATACTAGATATGTTATAATTGAAAATTTATTCAAGAGTTAGGGATTATTAAAAGATTATTCTTGTGATTTAATGTTGAAACAAATAATGCTTGAGATAATTACTAAATTCTATCTTGATAAGGAATTATTAATTCAAATGAATATTCAAACTGAACTATATTTCAATCAATATTTGGAGACAAATATACTTCTGATTTAATATACAAATATTAAAAAAAAAATTATGACACAATGAAGATAGCACACAGTGAACTGCTATAATCTTATAAAATAGTTCACTGCATATATATATATATGCAGGGAGAGTGAGAATAGAAATAAAGACAGCTGAAAAAAATGAATTTTTTTTAATACATCTTATTAGATTTCAGTGATAGCAAAAATATAACCAGATGAGTCAATGAAATATGAAAAAGGAATGAAAAAGAAAAAGCTGCTCTGTCATCAACTTTAACTTCTGCAAACTCTTCTTTTGCATATTTTGACTACTTTATCTCATCTTATTGCAGTATCAATTTGTCTCAAAATACAGATTTCTACTTTTCATTAGCATCTTATCTTCCACACACAATTTGTTTATTATAATATTTATATTTAAAACTTTTTAAATGCTTATACTTCAAATTTATATCTTTTATAAAATTGCATTAAATACAACATGTAATATTAGCACAAAACCAATTTGATGTATTAATATTTTCAAGAGAAACCTTTTTTGATTATGTATAGAACCAGAATAACATGATTTATATTTATTATTTAATGAGATTTCAGAACTTACTGTGAACATCATTATCTTTGTTGCTTTCATCTTTGAGCATTTCAGCACATACATCAAAATAACTTTGTAGAGTGTCAACTTGGCGACACAATATATCTTTAAATGTCTCCATCTCGGCTAATTTAACTCTCAAACCTCGTGCCTTTTTGAAAGATGTAATGCTGGCATTTGATAAACTAGTTGATCCAACTGACACAGCAGAGCCATGCCGTCTTAGACTATTCTCACTACCATAAGCAGAATCAACCTAGTTCAAGAATTGAAAAAATATATTAGTTAAGATAAGAAAGCACACACAAAAATAGTATGAATAATGTATAACAATGTTTAAGAGATATAACCAAAAAGAAAAATCATGTAACTTGAAAAAATCTGGGAGAAAAAAAAATTATTAGCGAAATCCAAAAATATATCATTTAAATGAGACAATGCTAAACAACAAAACCTTCTTATATGAAACCCATAATTGACTGATATTGAACTATTTTATGTTAGTCAGAAGATAAATCAAAATGGAATGAAAGAAATTGATAAACCTAGAAAGCAAATTTAAGAAAAAATGTTCAACTTTTCCAGTAGTCTTTAAATTCTCTTTTTACAGAATCTGCAAAGTTTTAGTAAGCAAGAAGTTATAAATAATATTTTGAATGCATTTCACTATAGTACATCATATAACAATACTAAAATAAAATGATAAACTACCTTGTATGCTTCTAAAATTTCAACCCATCGATTTCTCTCTTCAGGAGTGTCAGCTCTGAGGTACCATACACAATCATGAACACCTACATCAAATCTGCATTCATCGAATTCATGAGGCTATAAAAAGTATTTTATATCAGTGATAACCTTTTTTATACAGCATACATGCATCATTAAAAATATAGAAATGTTCTTGAAAATAATAAACATTTAATGCAAAACGGTTTGTTTATATTTGTGTACAAATTAAGAAAGGGATATATTACAGATTTTGAAGATAAATAATTTGATATTATCGCAACAATCACCAACATTCAAGATAACTTGCCAAGTTGGCAACCATGTGCTTCATTTCATATAATGTCGCCAATAGGTTGCAATAATACACAAGTACAAGAATTCTTTATAAATTAATTTAACTTAAAAAAAATAACTTTATAATTTATTCAAATTGAAATAAATATTTATATTATTGAATAAAGATTTTACATTATTTTTATTAATATTGTTTTCATTTCCAATTTCAATTTCCATTCTTTGATCACACGTTAAATTTTAGAGATGTTTATTATTTTACATAAACTCTATTTGTAGTGAATCAATAAAAAGCGATTTATGTTTACAAAAAGTGAAAGTTAATTTGACAAGAAATAATTCAACAACATTCAAGTTATAGATATGGATAAAAAGTTAAATTTAAAAAATACAAAAATTAGCCTTATACAGAAGTAAAAATAATTTTTAATAGGAAGCTTTGTTCAATTTTAATTAAATTTTATCCAAATACAATAATTGAGAAAAACACATTTTCTAAAAACTTGTAGTCATAAGATTTACAATTTACCTATTAATAAATGTTTCACAATACTTATCAGCTATAGGGGTCATGAGTTGGGAATGCTTTTCCAAATTGTTGCCAACACAAACATCGGTGATATATATTCTGATAACATACATTCACAACAAACACAATGGGTTAAAATGTAGAATTGGTGCCCCTGGGTGAAGTTGGCAATTTTTTTGCAAACTGCTCAAAATAGGAAATTCCAAACAAAATAATAATGTAAAATACAAGTTTTAATGCTTTTAAATAAGATTTACAGGAATTTAATGAAGGAAGTAACAATATGAAATAAAAATTATACTCTCTACTTCTAAAAAACAAACTCTTTTTTCAAAACTCTAATTCCTACGAGGAAAAATAAAGCTTTAAAAGATTATCAAGCAAGACCTAATACTGCTCATGCAATAGCTGGTTTTATGCATCCTTTTTCATTAGAACTTAGAAATTTAGAATATAATTGAATCTCACATGAAGTGGTTGAGTTTTAGCTGTGAATGAGTTTGTCCTTCTTGATACCTCTCTTTGAGACTAATTTCAAAACAAATGAAATCGAAGTTGACTTTTCAAATCCCCACATATTTGTTCTCATTAAAACTGGATCACGCATATTTTTTTCAAATACTTTTTTTTGCATGTCCTAATAAGATGCTTATTCATTCATATCTTACAGTATTTCTAAATGAATTCATCAGTTGAATTCTTCTACGGCTTCAAATATGTGATGTTTTCTCAAACGGAACATTTGATATTGTTCAAAATCATATCTTAAGAAATGCATCATTGTTTCCCTTGTACTCAAAGTGTCAGGAAAAAGAATGTCATTCTCAGTTGAACTATTCTGGAAGTTTAATGGAAGGCAGGCTAAAAAAAGTAACTGTTTCAATTTTGCAATGAATATCGAGCCAAAATCTTAATACAGTTTTTCAAGAATGAAAGGTATTTACATATTAGCATCACCACAACCAAATTGGTGCCTCGCAAATCATGTTAAGATATCAAAACAAAAAGATTGTAATGTGTTTTATAAGAAAAAAACCAATCAGTAAAGTTTTTGCTGGGAAATGGGGCACCAATTTAGCTGCAGTGATGCTAATATGCAAGTAACTGAATGAAATTTGATTAAAAAAATCAGCTTTTTAAAAACATCTGCTGATTTTAAATAATAAATAGCAATCATGTACAGACACTATGTATCCTTTTTGGAATAAGTTCATATTTCGCTGCAACTAGGTTACCAAAGTAAACAGTCTGCCAGTATCAAATTGTTATTGCATGCTGAATTCTAAAAAATATTACCAAGAGGCAACAAGTTCAACACTCCAGCAATGACAGAAAAGAATTTTGTGTGCTACTGTATTTGGCTTTATGGCTGCTATAACTGATTACTGTTTTATAACTATAAACAACTAAGGTCTCAATACATGTGAATGTATATTTTGGACAAATACAATTACATCAAGAATTTTAAATTTGATAAAAAATGAAAAACTATACAGAAAAGTTTGGGTCTAAATCTGACACTTTAATAAATTATTCCTTTAATGGATTCTTATATTAATACATTAAGTAAAATACCTTCAAAAAGTATAGTTTCCAGAAATACTACGAATATTTATAATAGAATGTTAGAAAATTTAAATATTTATTGAATAAAATGTCATGATACATTTTTAGTTTTCCTCAAAAATGCATACTTCTAGACCACTTAACCTTGACGCACAACAGAGGAACGTAATTATATATTGGACCTTGTTGAAGTAGTCTTAAGAAATCGTAAAAATATGAATAATTTTTGACAAAATTAATTTATTTCAAATATTACTACAAAATACAAAGTTTAAAACTTACTTTGATAACAGCTTTAAATATACTTATGGCACCACGACAACCATAAGCTGTATCATCTTCTGATTTGTAATACGCCAACGTACCATCTTTTAAAACGATATAACGTTCCTGCCAGCCATGTATGTAATTAGTCCATTTATTTAGAGTTCCATGCAATTCTGGTTGAGTAAAACCATTTTCTAAGTCTTCTTCATCCTCACTAAGATTCACACTATGATCATCACACATATTTCCGAGACTTGAGAAATACAATTATAAGAAAAGTAATTCAGATTACAACTGAGAAAGATTTGAAGATGAAAGGAAGTTATTCGAAACGGAAAACATTATCAGTAAGGAATAAAACTGCTGGTTTTACAATAATAGAAGGTGGATTAAACATAAACAACTATATTAAATCAACATTAAGCCTTGTTCAAAGTTGAGTTGTCATAGCCTGCGCATGTGACTTAAAAGATACTTGCGCAATCAATTAGCTTAGATACAACACATAAAAATAAAATATATCACAAATGTTTCATTCACTTTTCTGTTGATAGATTTCAGTATTAATAGGTCAGAAGTTATTCTAAAAATTAGGACCACATCAGAAAAACAAAGTATGCTATTTTAAAAAATTTTCCCGTTTCACTTCCTCTCAGGTTTCTGTGTTTAAAATTCTTTTAATTGATTATAAAATAATTTTTGCTTATCATTTGATTTTTTCATCTTTAAACTATTTCTTTTATCAAGGATTATTTGAAGTAAGTAATAGAAGAAAGATGGAATACTGAAAAAGTAAAAGACCTTTCCTTGAAATATGTTTAACAGGACATTCGAATTTCACGGAATTAATAAGAAATTATGAAAATCATGCAATTATACTCTGAAATACTTCATTTTAAATAATACTACTAATCAGTAAAAAGGACCGAAGACACAGCATGCAATATTCTGTTTCCAAATCAGATCAACCTTGACTCTCAGTATGACATGGAAATGGAGAGTATCGTGCCAACTCAGATATTGACCTCGTTATCAAATCTTGGTTTAAAACTCTGAAGCATATTATCTGTAGTTGGCAGACTTTAGTTTCGTGTGAAAATAAACAACCAGAAGCGTTCAGTGTGACAGCAAACCTCGATTATGTGGTAAGAAGTAGATGAGGATTGCGGAATCCACCTTAGCAAAACAATCAGTCTGAGCACAGTTGAAAAGCAAGAGGTTTAATGGCTACGGTTAGTGAATATTTCTGACTGATAGAAACACACAGCCGGAAGTGTTCGCCACAACAAACATCAACTTGGAAATATAAGCATAAAATAATTTTCGGTTGGGGATAAATGGCCTTTGTTTCTCCGTATCCCATTTCTTCAATTAATTAGTCAATCTCCGATTAAATTCAATGAATCAGTTTATTCTTCATTTGTGATTAACAACTCCACATAATATACTTCAAAAAAAGGTTAGTGGATTGGCCAGACAAACTGTGATTTTTCGAAGGAAAAAAGAAAAACTCCACCATTTGTTTTTGATTTTTAGTAACATTTTAGTGAAAACTCTTGTATTTAAAAAATATCTTTTAAATTTCAACTCCATTAATGAAATATTACGCATTAAAGTTTTATAAACATTAATTCTATTAATATACAAATAATCACACAAACCAATTTGAATATTGAGATATTAAATTATTATTTGAATATTAAAATGAAATTGTTTTTCGAGGTTTGACATTAGTCAAAGTCGGTTATAAATATATTANTCAACTCCATTAATGAAATATTACGCATTAAAGTTTTATAAACATTATTTCTATTAATATACAAATAATCACACAAACCAATTTGAATATTGAGATATTAAATTATTATTTGAATATTGAAATGAAAATGTTTTTCGAGGTTTGACATTAGTCAAAGTCGGTTATAAATATATTACGTATGGAGTATATTAAACTAAAGTATTCGTTGCTTTGGAGATTATTAAAATAATGTTTTCAGTTTTCATAACTGTTCAGAGAAGTTTCAAATAGTATCGGGGATTCCTTTCAACATTACACTGTAACTTTAAATCAAATATGAATACATTAAGCTACGATGATAAGAGAGCTAGAATATTCATATAGAAGAAAAGCTTTTCAATGATCTTTATATAAACATAGATAATATAAATTAGCTGTTGTGAAAACACACATCAAGAAGTAGTTAGTAAAAATGTATTCATGCGTTTCTAAAAATATAAATGATTCAGTTCGAATTTATTAAACTTACATTGGTAATAAGAAGTCTAACTTCAGAGACAATCAATTTTAAAATTACCTTTAAAAAGTAAGCAGATATATTATAAAAATTACCTTTTCCCATTTTTTTTTTTAAATAGAAGATTATTAAAAAAAATCATACATTTTAAAATAAACGGTTTTCTGACAACTCAAACAGAATATTTTAAGAATTGCTGGGAATGGGCTTAGATATTACGACGTCTTCAATGAAATTCCTTTAAATATTTGAGATTCTGATATCATTATTAAAGGATTTTTTCAAAGCCACTTGGAAGAAATATCAAATTGAATAGGAAAACGGAATGAAAACTTGCCAAATAATATCGTACTTACTTTTTGGGTATCGAAACCTTTAGAAGAAAAGTATCCATTGTGTGTTTCGAAAAAAAGAATTTTTACGAATATAATTCATCAAATAAAGTGAAAAAAATTAACTTATTGACTGATAATGTTTTCCCAGAAAGTAAAAACCGGATTACAAATTTTGCTACCAATTTGTTAACTAACGTGTTAAGACCATAAGTTATCTTTTCAGTCATGGAACCAAATATTTTGAATTCTAATGAAATCGTTTGCAGAGTAGATTTAAAAGTCCAATCACTCAGTTAATAAATTCTCTCTCATTATACTTTTAATAACTCATAAAGAATTATGAGAAAAATATCCAGACTCTTTCATTTTACAGCAATTACATACCAGTGGAATTTTCAGTAACGCATTTCCATTTCGTTTTCTTGCTTTGATGTGTCATTCATGATAATTACTTTCAATTAAAAAACAGTTAAAGAATGCATTGTTCTAAAAATATAAAACATTCTTATTTGAAAATAGAATATTTTATGAGATCTTTATCAGGCGCAATCGTCTTTCACGAAAGCAAAACAGAATTGTCATTTCTTTTATGTCATTTTTATACTGCATAGTTGCTTAAGTACAGGCAAAGAGTAAAAACATGACTTATTTCTTGAATATTCGTTTTAATGCGTTTCAACTCATAAAAATCGCATCATTATTTTCGCGTTGCCTACAGATTAGTACAACAAATTATAAGACAATGGATAAGCAGCTCTTTTTCAATTTCTACTATTAGTTCACTCTCTCCCCCCATATATATTTATTTATATACATATCTTGTTCAAATTTTCAATCGTTAGTAAAATACTTTCTATTCATTCATTTAAGTTCAAATACATTTTTTTAAACTTGTAGTGGATGATACTTGATGTTATATATATAATACAGTTTTGTCACAAATGTTTTATATAATTCATTCATTAAATTAAAAAATGGATAAATAGTAACAAACAAAAATAATAGTTCAACAGCATATATAAAAAAGGAAAACCGTTCGTTGTGTCCCTGTAGCGCAATGGGTAGCGCGTTGAACTTCTATTTCAAAGGTCGCGGGTTCGAATCCCACCTGGGATGGCCCAAATTCTGAGAATGCGATTTCTTTTTTTTACTATACTATTTTACAGAATAATTAAATTTAATGAATGAATAAATTGTAACAAACAAAAAAAAATGGTCCAACACCCTATATAGAAAGGAAAATCGCTTTCTATTTTGTCACTTAATATTGTGATTCTGTTCAATATAATATATATACATATTTATATTGATTGTAACTTTAATAAAAAAAGTAACTAAAATAAAATTCATCTT
>BMAV01005726.1:219057-234295 GCA_019973955.1 Trichonephila inaurata madagascariensis | reverse complement strand
ACAAGATTTTATTACACAAGCGTTGATAGTTCAACTGCTCTTTGCGCTGAACAGTCCAAACCCAGTTGACTGAGTCTACTTTGCTGGAGATCTTTACACGCTCTTGTCTTTTCCCATTGCCATAAATAAACGTTATGGACACTGGCCACCCCACAAAATACGATTCCAAGTCCTATGACGATGCTGGTAGCCATTGCAGGTACTTCGTTGAAATGAATAAAAGTAAACAAAATTATACCTGGAAGAGAAAGAATGTAGTTAATTGAACAGTAATAAGAATTTAAGCTCCCGCTTACCAGTCATTCTGAATTCATGGATGATATGTTAATGCTGTGAATTTCCTGCTTTCCTCCATAAATCTAGACTACACTCATGTCCATAAATTAAGAATAATTCAGAGTCACGCGGAAATCGAGTTCTAAAATATAAATATATCACCCGTAAAATGACTACACACATCTTCAAGAATCATATGCAAATTGCAGGGAGCCACCAGATGACACCTATAGTACATCACAAGGATGAGAATGTAAGAAGGGGATATATAAGGAATACACAGACAAAGAAGTAAAATTGTTAGCAAGCGCTTTATAAGCCTTTCAGTGCAATAACCGCATAGTTATGACACACATGATGCATTTGGATGATTTTTTACGTGGTAGAGTTATCGGCTGTCTGGAATGTGGGCGTACCCAGCTGGAAGGATCCGAGGAACTTGGAATATCCCAGAGTATTATTTCCAGGCTTTAGCAAGGATTCCAAGGTGATGGTAATATGAGAAGACGTTATAGCATAGGTCGCCCCAGAGCTACAACGCCGAATGAGGACCGGTATTTGGCAGTTGCTGTCAAAAGAAAAAGGCGTAGCACAGCATCAGACCTGTCTCGTCAGCTCTCTTCTGCCCCTGGTACGACAGTTTCAAGGCAGATCGTGTACAAAAACTGTTTTGCATCATCTGGGAGACATACTATGTATTAACCATCATACCAAGCATGTAATATTAGTTTTCGTAAAGAGGTTTATTGTTATTATTGTTATTTTTTGTAATTTGCTCCAGGGTGCAAAAATCGCAATTTTTATTAATGATATCAAACATATAGCATCTTTTCTGCTCTTTACCTTTTGTTCACTAAAAAGGCTTTACAAATAAGACACATTTGCTTTGCTTCTGACTCTGTCTTTGCCTGAACTTACATTATCCTTAACTTATGGACGAGTGTAGTTTACTTATTATGAATACAATAAATTGCTTTCAAAAGGACAAAAATAAATAAAATAAAATAAAATGAAGTTTTTGTGCCATTCTTCCGATTTTCGAAAACATTTTTGTCTATTTCGACGATAATGATTTGATTACAAGTACTCAAAAATAAATAAATAAGCAAAAAATATCTATATTTTTAAAAACCATAAGAAAAATTTAGTCTTAAAGAACTGCATCATTATTTGCTTTGGGGATGCATTTTACTGTAATTCAAATAAATATATTCACATAAAGGAGGAAAGTAGGAAATCCGTAAGATTAACCTTACATCCGTGAATTCAACTTTTTAATATTTTCCTTTCACGAACTGGAGATGAAAAGATATTCTGATATCAAGCAAATAGTTTGGATTTTGAAATTTAATATTTGAAGAGTAGTTGATTTAAATCCTGCTTTTCGATCCCTTGCTTTCTTAGAGTGGTATTACACAATAATAAATAGAAAATAATGACAGTTAAGTAGCAAAATATCTTAATTGTAGTTATTTTGCTTGTTTACATGTGGTATCATCTTAAGATTTCTTGTGATCACGGGCTTTTATGCAAAAGTAAGGCCCACCTGCGACCCTTTTAAGTGGACAGCATATACAGTTTACGTCAGTGTTTCTCAAACTGTGGGGTGTACGGGGGCGTATAACTCTACGAGGGGGAATGAGCTCATTGAAAAATCGAAAACAAAAGATTATTTAAAAAAATTATTAATTTACTGAAAGTAAACAAACAAAATACATTCTGAGATAAAAAATAAAATTAACATTTGCACTGATATAATACACTTATAAATGTATCAGTACTGTACACAAAATGTATTTTATAATTAATTTAACAATACTAAGTTAAGAACAAGTTTAATAATTACCAGTAACCTCATAGGTTTGTCATATGTAAATTTATAAACAAAAAATTAACACTTATATTCATATAATTTTTATACAATTTATAATTAATTCCTCAACTGCCGATTAAAATCTACGCAATTCGCTCCCCAATGCCACCGGTTTTCCACGTAGGCGAGTGTATGTGATGTGTTGGAGGGGGGAAGGAATAAATAAGGAAATCCTCTGAAATAAGTAAATCTTCGCAATCACTTCAAGGTCTATTTATTGCATTTCAAAGCCTTCGGAATAATTTTATGAATAGCAATGCACATAAAAGATAGTTCTTCAGAAAGACGTATATATACGTCCAGGGCAATTAACGCTTTGGCTGAGCGAGACGTTTATATACGTAAGAAAAAGTCGTATTGCAACTTTAGTGTCAAAGTATAGTATATTTAAATTCAATGCATTGTTATTTGTATGGAGGGGGGAGCGAGATGAAAATTACGGTTGAATATTGGGTCGCAAACATTGAAAGTTTGAGAAGCATTGGTATACGTTGTTAAACACTCGTACAAATAGTAACCCGTTAGAAACAAATGTGTGCAACTCATAATCTAACAAACTTGGAAACAAACTTCCTTTCGACTAAATGAGAAATGAATGTGTATGGCGATAGGTATAAACCAAGACACGGTATAGGAACAACATTTGAGGATTAAAATTATTCGATTTAGGACGTTACTGAGGTCGAGAACGAGACGATCCCCCTCTTGAAGGCCCTGGACTCAGGCTCAGTTGCCTAAATGCCTTAAAACATCCCTGTTTACATGAAATGTATTTGACAAAAGGAATATTTGTGGCATTATTTTTTCTCGTCCCTATATCTTAAGAAAAAAATTATTAGGTTCTAAACTTCTTTTTATCTCAATGGAAAACAGAATAGAAATTTCTAACAATGCATTAACAAGTTCTTTAAATTTCGAAAATAGACCGGTAAATAATATGAAAATCCCTAGGATTATGAGAATTAAATTACTAATGAATGTATGAATATTTTGATAACTGTTGCATCTACTATGACTTCTGCATTTGGTCGAAATTCTTTTTTTTTAAATAGGACTTTAGGCAAATATTTAAAATAACAGTTCAAAGCATAAAGTTGTAAAAACTTGGAAAAAGCAACACATATAATACATGATTGAATAAATAAGAAAATACATGATTGAACTTTTTTGTGTGTCTCAATAAATACATTTATCTTTCACGTCTTTTTTATGAATAAGGATATTTATATATATATCTATGAGATTTCTAAAATAAATACCTTACATTTATTTCAAGTTTTTAAAATTTTTTTTGAAAAATAAAAGCTTATATTTTTAAAAAAGAATTCAATTCATTTAAAAAAATTATTCATCATTTATAATTTTGAATGTAAAAATAATTCTTTACCTGTGAAGAACAGAGGTATGGATAAAAAGAACCCGCCAATAGCTAAGATCCGGGTGTGGGAACTCCGCTTCAAAAATTTATGAGTTCTGAAATAGAAAGAGATCGAATGTGATTATATAATTTGAAGAAGGTTATTTATAGATTATTTTTATCTTTATAAAATATGATTCCAAAAAAGTTCATCATTCGTGAAATTGTTTTTTTATACGTAATTTTATGCTCTGTATATTCTTAAAAAATTTTACATCCGTGAGAAATAATAGCAATTTATCAACAGGAACGTGGGTGTATGTTTTTTTGTTTATGTAAATAATTCATTTTTAGATGCCATTTTGCGGTGAATTATTTTATGTTTCTAAACTTTTTCGCGCATTACAATGGCTTCACTTTCTTGTAGAAATTTTTTTCAAACGATAGTTTAAATAAAGTTTCAAGTCAAATATGTTACTTATTGACATTATTAATAAGTAGACTTTGCAAGGAGTTTTAATAAGTAGTTTTTAGGAGTAAATGAATTTCAAAATTCTTATCTATTCAAAAAATATAGACCCTTACATGAGTATTGTTGAAAAATATGCATATTTTATTTTTTTACCGAAAAAAAACACGTCATTGTTAATTTTTACAGTCGAATATATTTTACGTATTTATTTAAAGGAAATGGTTACTATAGAGCAGGAATGGCGAACCAGTGGCACGCGTGCCATCAATGGCACGTGACACAATATTTTGGGCACGCCAGTGATCAAAAGGTTTGCATTTGATTCCAAAATAACAAAATTTACTACGAAATATTACGAACTAACGCGAGTAATCGGTCGCGGGGCTGCGGGGAGCACATTCGTTTGTTATTGTCTCTTAATTATTGCATTAGTGACGTCTTGGACTATTTTGCTTATAATGCAAAATTTAATTTTTTTTATCGCAATTCCGTAAATGTCCATAATTCTAAAGATAATTTGCCAAATAAGGTCCATTGGAAATTTATCAACTTCCAACCACTCAAAAATTGATGAATTGGTAGAGTAGAGCAGAGTGCCACTCAGCATTGTACCGCGTGCCACATGTGGCATGCGTGCCATAGGTTGACGGCGCGAACCCTGCTATAGAATAAACTCCATTTAATGAGGGTATGGCAGGAAAACGAACAGCAAGAACCACAAAATTTCACTCTACACAATTTAAAAGATATAGAAGTTACAAAAACACGTATAAAGGAAGAAACAAACACATTAAAAACAATACACTAAAAACATTAATAAAACAAAATATGTTTATTAAGTGTTCGACAACCGTAAAACTTTACATTTGAAAGCATTAAAAGACATTAAAAATGTCAAGCTCTTCAGGAAATTTGTTAAAAATATTATAAAACCTATACTAAGTATTTACCTATAAAGAAATTATAACAGTAAAGTAAGTATGATGAAAAATACCAATACATCTGATAAGCCTATCTCCTCAAATAAGGAATTATTTCTCAAATTTATCGCTGGTACAGAAAAATGAATACTGCTTAAAATATCAATGCAGTGAATTATACTATTTTGATAACTTTTAAAAAAATAAAGAACATAAGAAAAACCTCATCATGATTTCAAACTTGGAATATTAAAAAATTTGCGCAGATGAAAGAAGGATAAATCCTGTGAATAAAAAATATTTTTTTTCTTCTATAAAACAAATAACTTATGAACTTATTCTATAACTTTTTCAAGAAATTCGATTTTATTTTTTAACAAGGGTTCCAAATAAGGCTGCAATGTTCAAAATTCGAGCAGATATAATAGCACAATAAAAAACTTTCACAGTTCTATATTTTGCAGAATTACAAATTTATTAGTAACCTTTATCTACTATATTACTATTATTTTATATTTAAGACTATTAGTAAACATTTTTTATGACGAATAAAAAATATGTGATGTTCACTATATTTCAGTTAAACTATAAACAAAGGTAATGAACATAATACGATTTATTTACATAAGAAACAGACGTAGAAAACAATGTGACCTTCTATTATGCGATGCCATAACTTACTATCGAAATTCATTCATTATCGTATTTTATTATTATGTTGCATGAATGGAATAATTTTTTCTTCCTTTAATACAAAAGTATCCCACGACCTACAAACAAATTATTTTACAATACATGATAAATATCCCATAACATCGCTGTTCTACTTTTGAATCAGGGACATCACCTGTGTTTAGACGGTAGAAACGATATTTTGTTTTCACTGAGTTTTTTTCGTTCCATATGTTTTCAGCTGTCCTAAAAGACATCTTTGCACTCGCACTTGTATATAAAAAGCAGTGTTCTTGAGAAATGCTTGATACAATATTTAGTTATAATTAGATTATAATGGTAAATTATAAGTATTCTTTTGTGAACTACTAATTGAAAGAACTTTAAGAATCTTTTTCATTTTTAATATTGTTTGTGCATTAAACAAACGATAATAACAAACACAACATTCAACAAAAAAGTAATAGTCGACCCAAAAAATCTCGGAGGGGTTTTCAATCCACGGAGGGGAACAGTTTGTTACATTCTGACAGGGAGTTCCGTAATAATAAGCCATAACTTTTGGATACTTTAAGCCCTGACACCCTGAATGTATAATAACAAATCTATATATATATATATATATATATATATATATATATATATATATATATAAAGAAGAATAGCCACTCACTCATTTTCTCATCATATCTCAGGAACTACTAGACCTACAGACTTGAATTTTGGCCGGCATATTTCTTTTAAGGAGTAGGGATCCGCTAGGAACGGATTTTGTGAAAATCGGCTCGCAAGGGATGTTGCGAGAGCTTAAGGGGTGTAAAAGATAAATATTCTCGTTTTAGAACTGTTAGACCCGCATACTCGAAATTTGGTGTATATATATATATATTTGTTGAATAGACATCCGTTAAGAGAGAGAGAGAGAACGGATTTTACGGAAATCGACTCCTATGGGGGGAGCGGGGAGTTAGTGGGGTGTATCGATAAAAAAATTCCTTTTTGAGAACTACTAGACCTACAGTAACGAAATTTGGTATGCATTTTACTTTTGCTGATTTGAAATACGCTAAGAACTGGTCTTTCAGAAATCGACTCTGAAGGGTGGTTGGGAGCACATAGACATAAAAAAAAAATTCCCGTTTTTGAACTATTAGACTTAGACTTGAGATTTGTCTCAAGCATATTTATATATTTTGTTAAGTAGATATCCATTAAAAATGTGTTTTGTGGCAATCCACTTGGGGGAGGAGGTTACGGTAACGTAAATATAATTCTACTTCAATTTTAGAAATTCAAGTTCTGTTTTTTTTCAATTCCTACTATTAGATCACACTCTCCCTATATACCGTAAAAATCCGGTGTATAACGTGCACTTATACTTTCAAACTGCAATTTTTATATATAATTTTTAGGTCTATTCACCGTATAACGCTCACACCCTTTTTTTTACGAAGAAACCTGAAATGTATGTGCACAATGCTCTTATATTTTGAAGTCATTTATTCGTCGTATTATGCCAAGCATAGTATACTTCCACAACTACAACCCTTTAAATTCATCAGGAATGCCATTTCTTTTAAATAAACAGTATTTCGATCTATGTAGCAATCTAATTTTTTTTCCCTATGATTCTCTCTCTCTCTCTTTTTTTAAGATATCATTTTTATACCCAGCGTATAATGCTCACCCGGAAATTTCAATCTTATTTTTTGTGTTTAAAGTGCGCGTTATTCGCCGGATTGCACGGTATATATATTTATATATATATATCTTGTTCAAATTTTCAATCGTTAATAAAGTACTTTTTATTCATCCACTCAAGTTCAAACACAGTTTTTTTAAACTTGTAGTGGATTACACTTGAAGTTAATACAGTTTTTTAAAAATATTAATTCATGAATTAAATTTAAGAACGAATAAATAGTAACAAACAAAAATAATAGTCCAACACCATATATAAAAAGGAAAATTGATCGTTGTGTTCCTGTAGCGTAATGGATTACTCGTTGGACTTCTAATCCAAAGATCGTGGGTTCGAATTCCACCTGGGACGGCCCAATTTCTGAGAATGAGATTCCTTTTTTTTACTATATACTATTTTATTAGAATAAGCAAATTTAATTAATGAATAAATTGTAAAAAAAAACAAAAAAATGGTCCAACACATCCACCCACACACACATCATATTATAGAAAGGAAAACACAGAATCGTTTCCTATTTTGTCACTTAATATTGTGATTCTGTCATATGTGTGTACTTTTTTATATATAGTAATTGTAACTATTTAATAAAATGTGACTAAAATAAAATTTTTCTTTATTGACCTAAGTAGGAGCTGACTTAAATTATTTTTTTAATATTACTTGTTAAAAATAAAGAGGTGAGAGTTATAAGAATGCTTTTCAATACAATAGAACGCTTAATGCTAAAACTTATAATAATAATTTATATATATAAATAGTATATATTCTCATAAATCCTCATGAAATACACAGCGAAGTGGGCGGGTAATTATTAGTAACAATAATAAAATAAAACTATGATACTATGAAAACTTCCATTGTTTGTATCAATGCCACCTATTTTTCAGCCTTCTTATTTTTTCAATTCCCTTTTTCACAGTTCACAACAATATCCCTCAATTGCTTCTAAGAAGAGAGGAAATTTTATCTGACGACTAAAAGAGATGACCCTGCCTCTGCACATTACTCACGGTACGTTAGGAAGACATATATCTAATAAAAAAAGACGCTTGATAAAAGGGCGAATGTCTAAGCAGCTTTAATGGTCAATAGAATTTGTTTAACCACGGCGGTATAAACACATACTTTAGTTTAATGATCCTTGGCCTTGGAATCACCTGCCTTGAGCAAGCACGTAACTTAATTCACGTAAGCGAAAACATAAGAGAGAGAGAGAGGGGGAAAAAAGATTTGTCGCACTCTTTTATAAAACGGCTTGTCCACTTAAATTGTAATTGAAGACCATAATTGAAGTCAAGAAAATTGAGCTATTTGAGATAACTGAATATTTTTGACTGGCAATTAACATGTATAGGAGGTCGATTGCTTATGGGGAGTTATCAAATTATCTATGGATGGACAGTGTTGGGATTCAGAGGCTTTAGCTTATATGTATCATGATTGAGTTCTTGTTACATTCTGAATATTAATAGAGGATATAACTCAACAGGGAAAACATACAGAAGATAGAATTTCAAACAGAATATCTCAACTGATAAAATTTAATACGAATATATATATATACACAAATGTGTGCGTGAGTTTTTTTCAATTTCTCTCTCTCTACTGTTAGTTCACTCTCTCCCTATATATATATATATACATGACATACATGTCAAATTATATGATAATGTAATAGTTTCTAATATTTATGATAAAAGAAAAGAATTTAATTTCAATATTATAAAAGTTCCTCATTGGGAGAGTAATGTACATGTTTCTATATTCAGAAATATTGTTATTAATTATATACAACGTAATAAATTTCTGGTGTCAAAAAAATCAGACATTATAAATAACTATAAACATTTTACTAAATATTGCTTAAATCAGAAATACCCAATTAATTTTATTAATAGTTATAAGAATAAAGCCATTCAAAATAGTTAGGATTAAAATTTTGAGAATGATAATAGTTTATTACAATAAACTTAAATATTTCATAGTTATAGTTATCTCTATAATCTAATATTAGATAACATTACTTATTATTATTTTATTCATATTTACTCTAGTGTTATTAAAGTTATGCTATAATTTGCAACTCTTATTAATTTTTATTTCCATTCTTTTTATACATTTGTTAAGTGCTACATTTCAGCCCTTCATTTGATTTAAATCTGCATTAGGGTCTAGAATCTGGCAATAACTTATTTATTGCACTCAGATTTAGCGCGGGCTTTGCATTTGTAAGTGCAATTTTTAGGTAAGTTACCTCTATCTTATAATGGAGTTAGAAATTCCTATCCATTATTTTCTATTGGTTTTTGCTCAGTGTTATTTACATAAAAGGGGGAAGGTTGGCTGGCCAAAAAACATGTTCAACCCCACTTTTATATAAATTATTTTATATATTAGCTGTCCTGTCAGTAATGTTTATAACACTGCAGCATCCATTTTATAATTTTTAATCTCGATTACTCATATGTTCTTCATTGTGTGATTTTCCTACTGTCTATGTGTTTTTCGAATGTTATTGTTTGGATGTTATCTCTTGTTTGTAGAGAATTAGCCTATATATATATATATATATATATATATATATATCTTCAAATTTTCAGTCGTTAAAAAAATACTTTCTATTCATCCATTCAAGTTCAAATATATATTTTAAAACTTGTAGTGGATGACACTCGATGTTAATACAGTTTTTTCAAACACTAATTCATTAATTAAATTAAAAAATGAATAAATAGTAACAAACAAAAATAATAGTCCAACGGCATATATAGAAAGGAAAATCGTTGGTTGTGTCCCTGTAGCGCAATGGATAGCGCATTGGACTTCTAATCCAAAAGTCATGGGTTCGAATCCCACCTGGGATGGCCTAATTTCTGAGAATGTGATTTTTTTCATTATACTATTTTATTAGAATAATTAAATTTAATTAATGAATAAACAGTAACAAAAAAAAAATAGCCCAACATCCTAAACAGAAAGGCAAACGGAGAACTGCAAGGAAAATCGCTTTCTATTTTGTCCCTTAATATTGTGATTCTGTCATATGTATGTACATTTTTTATATTAATTTTAATTTTTTTTATAAAAAGGAATTAAAGTTTTTCTTTGTTGACCTAACTAGGAATTAACTTATTTTTTTTTATATTACTTGTTTTAATTTCGGAGATGTTTACAATGAAACAGTTAAAAAATCAAATCAGAAAACATGAAGGAAAAAGGTATAATTTAACTGTTTATCAAATCTGAAAAAAAAAACAAGCTGAAAATTTTTTGTTACAATAAATTGGAATTTTAAATTCATTCAAACATTTTGTTCCCATTCCCCATTTACAGAGCAATCGAAACAGTGTAAAGTTCAGTTTTTCCATTAAGAATAGATGGATTAAAAAATATAATGTGGAAGATATGTGCTTTGGTGTGTTCCATGGGACTGCGGAAGCCCAGTGGTCAAGGTATCGGATCATGGCAGGCATGTCATGAGTTCGATCCCAGTACCACTAAAGACCCGCTGCGTAGGGGAACGATGCACGTTAAATCTGTCGAGAGCTCAAACGCCCTCGTGTAGCTGAACAGTGCGACGTTAATATTCACTCACTCGGTATATTCCACTAATAAAGAAATTCTAGTGGGGTAAGATTATAACAATATTTGGCTGAGAATACTTTGCTTCATATTAGTTTTACTGACAAAAGAATAAGAATTAATTAAATTGAGAAAAAAGATAAACAAAGATAACGATTTTCATGAGAATGTTTGAAATGTATAATTATTAGAAAAATTAAATTCTTAAAAATTATTTTTCTAGAAAAGTTACGGTAAAAAATGTTGGGTTTCGCGTGCGTTCCCCTTTAATTTTTGAAGTACAGTCGAACCTCTGTATAACAAACCTCTATATTACGAATTTTTCTATATAGCGAACGTTTAACTGGAACCTTAAACATTTCATGATTTTCTTCGTAAAATAACCTCTTTATAGCGAAGTGCATTTTCTATATAACGAACTTTTTCTTTTGTGATTCAATTTTTGTTCTCCCTTTTTTTAAAGTATTTCTGAAAAAATTTCAAGTTATTCTCTCTTTAACACATTTTATGGAGGTCATAAATCTTGAACTGGTTTTATTCGATCCTAACTCGCCGACAACAATAGAGTTCTGGACGTTTCATTTAAGAAGTGCAACCTTTAACCCCTATTGCCCAGTTCTCTAGAAACATCTTCGATATCCTCTTTCACCCCCCAGTGGAGTTGTCCCGTGTCCCCATGTTCTAATTATAAAATAATGTATGTTTAATATTACTTGTATGCTTTAAATTGTGTGTAAAACGTCCTTAAAATTCATTAATTTTATTATAAAATTATTTTCTTCATATTGAAAATATAGTGAATTCTTCGATATTCTTTTTTCTTGTTTTCTTTTCAGTTTTTCTTTCTTTTTTTTGACGGGTAAGATATATAAAATAAACATATATTAATTTAAAAAAAGGTGTAAATAATTACTTTTTTTAATATATAGAGTTAATGAATTAAAAATTTGTTTTATGTGGTTTATATATAAAGTATGTTAAAAGATGAATCTTTATATAACGGATTTTCCATATAACGAACTTTTTCTGGGATTTAGAGACTTCGTTATATAGAGGTCCGACTGTATTTTGAAAAGGCAATAATAATTTGAAGTATTATGTTACGGGACATGCTTTGCAATTTACAAAAAAATTATATATATTTAGATTTAAAATTATCCACACCTTTGAAAGACGAGAAAATTCAAAATCTAGATTATATGTTTAATGTATGATATAGCGAATGCACCCAAAGTTCGCAAATTATAAACATCAAACTGAAAACAAGAATAGAAAAATGACCATGTTGCCCCTGAGAATTAAATGAGCAAATTAAAAGAAAAAAAAGAGCTCTTATTTATGCCCTTATATACAACGTGATTATGTGAAGATAAAAAGAAAAATAATTTAAAAAAGAACTTCAAAATTTAATATTGCCACAAAAAGATTGAATTTTCGAAAAAAATGGCAAAATACTTAATTTTGGTAAGATGATTTTAGAATCAGAATAAAATTTTTCTGCAAACGAAACAACCAAAAGCAATGATTACTGAGCAGAACAATGTGTATATATTGTAATATTTCATTTATATATATATAATTCAGCTCTTTCTCACCTCACCGTCGAATCAATCCCATCCAAGCTTTTTTCGATCTTCGCTTTATCCTCCCACCCCTATATATGACCGCGGTAGCCTAGTGGTTTTGATTACGAAGTCGTGGCCAGCATGTCATGACTTCGATTCTTGGTATCACTGAAGACGCGTTGTGTAGAGGGACTGATACACATTAAATCTGTTGAGGCTCAATGTCTTTCCCTAGGGTTGGTGTAGTCGTTTGGAGAGGAGTTGCCAGTTCAGGTGTTGTCCTCATCACTTGACCGAGGTTCAAAATTACTAGGTCCGTCGCAAATAGCCCTTCCGTTGCTTTACAGTGCGACTCATTCACTCAGTAACCCCTCCATAAGAGATGAAAATGGTACATCATGGAATTTTCCCCACGTGATACGTCTTGACTACCAGGGATAAAACCGATCACCGAACAGTTCAATCTGTGATGACTATTCTCGAAAAGAGAATACTATAAATTACAATTTTATATATTGTGTTGATTCCACCCCTCCCCAATATAATGTGTACTTGAACTAGTATTGTGTGCTGGCGATGTTAAGAAAAGACATGGTTTGTTCTATATTTGGGATTGGCTATGATATGCCCCCAAATGGGTTTCCTACCTTCGAAAATATCAGTGGCTCACACAAGGGTGGTGTCTTGGGGGTCCGGACCCTCCCTTAAAACCCTTGATTTTTTCTCCGTTTGATTATAATTCTAAGTATATAGTACGTAAAATTTTATTATTTGTTATTAATAATTAATTTTATTAATTAATGCTAATTATTCATTCAATAATTAGTTTTTTACTGTTTTTTGTTCCCGAAAATTGTCAAAATCAAAAGGAGCATGATACAAGAATTGTGGACTTTCAGCCCTGGACACCCCCCTTGAAAAATTCCTGTGTGCGCTACTGTGGTACATATATTGGCATTCAAAACAGAGCAGAAACAAGAATACAGTGTCTACATTCACGCTTTCCATCTCGTGTGAAGACGTTTCAAATGTTTCAAAAGATCTGAAAATGAGCTTCAATACCAATAATTGTTTAATTTATAATAATTAATATAAATTATTTTTATATTATAAATAATTATTATTTCAACGTTTTAATAATTATTTTATTATAATTGTTTTCAATAAAAAAAATACCAATAATTGACTACTACAGCCTTTTGAGAAAAATACGTTCATACCATGACAAATATCGTGTTTTTCTTAAACCTTATAAAACAAGAAAAGGCTTTGAAAGTCATCACAAGCAAATTGACATTTTCCGAAAAAACGCAAATGCTCTATTTGATATAGTACTTGTATTTGTATATCATTTGAAAGTTGTTGCTGTGCGAAAAAACGAAAAAATCCAGTGAACGAGAGAGAGCGAACATTTCTAATACACCAGCGAACTTAAAGAAAACTGTAAACGGTTCACTGGATCGGAAAGTCATTTTCCAAAATACTAAAGCCATAAGATGAAAATTTAAGCATCAGCAATATCAGGAGGGAAACAAATCAATGACTGATGTTCCTTCCAGTTCAATGAATTTAAATAATGGATGTAAACGAAAGTGAGATATATGCGTGAACATACTACACTATTAGCTATTGTTGAATGCGGAGTCTGAAACTCTGAAGACATCACAGAATTTGTTGTGACGAAATTTTCAGCCATCGTTAGAGCATTGGACGGATTTGGAATTTATGACTCAGCAGGGGCTGCCATCGTCTCAACTGCTCTGTAAAAACGTGGGTATTATCTCACAAAGCAGTGTTTCAAACGTTGTTGACACAAATAAAATTTGACGTGGGAGAATAGAGGCAAAAGCTCTCTATCGTTTTAGTCAGTTGCACTAGATTATGAGCTATTTGGCTTATACTTCGATGGACATAATGACAAGACTCTGTTACTGGAAGACAATAGTAGAAAAATAATTTTAGAATACTACATAGACCACGTTCCTGTAAATTTCGAGAGAGCACAAAACATTACAAAACACATCGTAAGCTTTTTTAATCATGGATTGATAATGACATATATGTAACAAGGTTGTGATCGGTTGCGATGGGACATGCTTCAACACAGGCATTAGAGATGGTGTAATATGAAACACGGAACTGATTCTGAAGAGCTCACTGCAACAGTTTGTGTGCCAATTGCACGCCAACGAATTTCCACAACGTGATTTTATAGCAAATGCGGAGGGAGCCACGACTGGCTTTGAAGCTTCACTAGCGAAATGGGAAAATCGCTGGAGGGATATGAGTAGGTATACTCGTCTCCTTCACGGTAACAGAATACACATTATGTAAGATCACTAATAAGAAGTACTGATTGACTGTACTTAATGAAAATTTGTGAAGCTATCAAGAGCAGAACTTGCAGTCGAAGATAAATCTTGGAAAAATTTACCCGTGAAGGAGGCTTACAACAGTTAAGAGAATTCTCACACACACACATTACACATAGCTTCCGAAAATCCATCCAAAAAATGACATTCCCGATCAAGCCTTGATTATTTAAACAGATGGTAGTCGTTCAGATACGGGTAGAGCAGGCATTAGTATTTTTAGTAACACTCCTGGGAATGATGTTAAAACCAGCATCAGGAATCCTGACCACTGTTTCGTCTTTAGATCGGAACTCATTGCTATTAGTGGTGCTCTCGATCATGCTCTCAACTCTTATAAGGACATTATCTGGATCCTGACAGACAGCAGAAGCTCCATGCAATATTTGAAGAATTGGCCAAAAATTATGGACAGTACTTGTCTAGATATTTTATCCAAATTAG
>BMAV01005726.1:170557-211218 GCA_019973955.1 Trichonephila inaurata madagascariensis | reverse complement strand
AGATCATTTGAGAATACAGTATATTTATACCCTGAAAACATCGGCCTTAAACATGATATAATTACTACTTCCAAGAGAAGATTTTGATGGAGTAGATGTTATAAGTAACTACTACTTAGGTGTATTTGGTTCTCAATTTATCTTGACACTACCCAGCCGAATATATAACAACCTCTACAGTAAATTTCCTTTTTCTGGCCAGCTGGAAATATGCTAATCTTGTTTAAATCTAGCACAAGGGGATACTTTTAAAGTACTTTTTTATTCGAGATGATTATGAAGCACCTTTTAGCGATCGGCACACTTCAAAATTATTTATGTATCAATTAATTAACTTTCACGTAGAATTAAAATGAAACGACTTAGTAGTATATCAATGACATGTAGGACTTAGTTGTTCCGATAGAAGATAGAATTGAGTACACATACTTAATAGTCATCGATCACATCCCGAATAGTCATCGACGTTTAACCCTTACATACATATTACCAATTGCCTACATTCCAGTTCCGATTAATTTTATTAAGAAACCTGAGTATATATGTTCGTCTCCGACAGCACATTGATAACCACAGACAATAAATCATATATGAAAGAGAAAGGACGTTATTTTTGTGACGGAGCTTTATCGCTTTTTTCCTATTAATCCTCTTGGGAAATCTTTGGGGCCAGAATTGAGTTATTTCATATCCAATCCTCTCAAGAAGAAACCGCGATATGCAGATTAGTTAATAGATATATAATGGAGCTTTAGTATTCGCGTGGGACAGGGGTGGCGAACTTTTATAGATCTACGTGCCATTTTTTTTTAAAGAAATGTTTAATGAGGTATAGACGTGCCATCAAATAATTTTGACTTGTGGTTATTGGAAAAATAATAAAATGAAATACTAACAACTCACAACTCTATTTACCTTTTAGCAGTGTATAGAAGTAAATGTTCTAGTTATACGTGTAATTCAAACTATAAAGTAACATTAGTGTGACCTCTGTTGTTGCAGATTAGATGACAAATATCATAGTAGGGTTGTAAGCAGAATTCATGCTGAATTGGAATCATCTGCCAAACGGTTTCTAAGCGAGTCTTTAATGTTATTCATCTCTGAAAATAATGACTCGCAGGCAGAGCCAAATGAAAATATGGTTAAAATACCACGAGCCAACTTCTTCGAACAGTTAAATGTGTCTGGAATCCGTTTTACAAACGATGTGTGTTCTACATGAAACTTTTTCAGAACATTAAACACACATCGCTTTGTCGTCTTTTCTAATCATACCATATTTCTCGATCCACCAAGTTTGGAATTCTCTGTTACATTAACTATCTTGCCTTTATTATCTTTTTGTTGAACTAGTCATGTTAAATAACGGTTAGAAATCGTAAATACGTATAACACAAATAAGCTTTAAAATATAGTAGTGTCAATGAAACTGACTATGCTATGCGTAGACAAACTTTAGCAAATGCAGTCCACGACGTAAATAAAGCAAGACAATAACAAACGAGAGTGCTTTCTGCTACACCGCGACCAATCAATCGCGTTTGATCGTAATACTTAAATGTGAACTTCGTTAATTTGAACTAAAATGCAAACCATTTTGATCGGTGGCGTGCCCGAAATATTGTGTCGCGTGCCATCAGTGGCACGCGTGCCATTGGTTCACCATCCCTGGCGTAGGAGATTAGGAGAAGGAGAAAGGAAGCTGAGATGCTGAACGTCGTGAGCTGTTAGTAAGATATTAAAAATAGAGGCGTAATTATAGAACGGGCTTTAGCGTGTTAAGGATTCTAAGGCAGATAAAGATTCTTAGGATAATTTCTCATGAAGATAAGTGGTTAGGATTCCAGACACTATTTACTTAGAATTTAGAAATACGTTATATCACTCCTGATTGCATGCCTATAGTAAGACTTGTGTTGCTTGGATCACAGTATATTGGAATAATAATAAATTAGTTTTATTATAGCTTACTTGAGTGATCAATCATTTCCTCCTACAAATCTAGGTCGCCTTGATGAAGAGATGGTACCCCCAGGTCGGGGGGGGTATCACACTTTTAGTGTGTATGGTTTTTTTTGTTGACATTTGAATGTGGTAGCTGATAAAGCTCAAAGGGGTACTTGGGGAGATATTTTCTATTTTCGAGTTTCCTGTAAAATAGTGATTTGCTAATTGAAAAAAAAAATACTTCTCATCTGCTGTCAGATAAGGTATCAATGTTTGATGTTGCATTTGAAATTTTATTGGATATATGACGTGTGAAACAAAAAAACGAGACTGCTCCAATGTATCATTTTACATATTGAATCAGTTATTCATGATAATATCACCTTCAAAGTCGTTCCCTTCAATATTCACACATTTCTGCATTTGGTGTTGCCACTGCTAATAATAGTTCCGGAACGAGGTGCTTGGAAGGCCCTTTAGGAGATTCTCCGTTTTAGCCTGAACCTCTTCAACTGAGGTACAATAGGTTTTTTTTTAGCAAGATTTAACTGTAGGAAATAAAAAAAAAGTCGCATGGAGCCAAATCAGGCGAATAACGAGGATACCCCATCACAGTTATGTTTTTGCGGGTCAGAAACTTCTTGACAGATCGGGCCGTATGAGTGGGTGCATTGTCTTGGTGCTATCCATTCATCACTCCCCAATTCTGGCCCTTTTTTCCTAATTTTTTCACGAAGTCTTTTTAGTGCTTCAATGTAGTAGTGTTGATTAACAGTCTGACCACTGATGTGAGTCGGAACTCATTCATATCACGAATTTTGGCAATGTTATTGGTCTGGAATCGCTGACCGTGGGTGCCCAGCAGATTCATCATCTTCCACACTAACCCTTCCCCCTGAAAACAGCTTATACCATTCTAACACTTGTGCACGAGACAAAGTTTCATCTCCATAAGCCTCGGCTAGTATTTGAAATGTTTTCATGGCTGATTTCTTAAGTTTCTCACGAAACTTGATGTCGATTTGACATTTTTCCGGCAGAATGCTGTTGCACGTGTTCACTCAATGACGCAATACTCCCAACTGGCCTGATCGATTAAAGTGAAACTGGCCGCATTAACAGAGGAGATGGGCCGGATGACGTTACCAAAACAGTTGTTGCCAACTCCAGTCTTTTTTCGAGATAACACTTAGGCTCGTTTTTTTTTTGTGTGTGTCACACCTTGTATGCCAGATTCTTGGGAAATACTGTACGTTCCCAGTTGTCTACATACAGTTTTTTTCGAAATACATAATCAGTATTATTTTACCTGGACTTTTATTTATTTATTTTTTACTTAGCCTATAAGTACATTCCCATAAAAAGCGAGTTTTTAGAACTCAAAACAAAAAATCATATTCATAAGAAAAAATTAGAGGGATTAGGAACTCATGTGGGGTATGAAAAAAGAGTTGTTTTTTTTTCAGCTCAAGCTGCATACTCAGTGATGCTAAGAAGTATCTAAGAATAGGCTCATTTTTTTTTTCACTATTTACAGTAAAATATGCTCCATATAACTGAACCAACTGTGTGAAGCAACTTTCTGTTTATGTTCACAAGTGATTGAATACAATAAAATACTATTTAATAGTAAGCTTAAATATATCATGCATGGAGCAATGAATAGAAAAGGATGGACCGTTGTTACTATACTTAAAATTTAACAAATTTATCACAAAAGTGGTTTATTATTAAGATAAGCATTTCAACCTTATATTTTTTGAAAAAGAAATTAATGCAGTCAGTCATTGTAATTAAGTATGATTATTGTAGGTATAGAAGGAGTCTAATACACAATACCAGAGATTTTTGCTCTTGGATGAAATACATAAACAACGTATACGATCACCATAATTTATAGTGAAATAATTAAGTACTGTAAAATCCGGCGTACAACGTGCACTTTTAACACAAAAAATGAGATCGAAATTTACGGGTGCGCGTTATACGCCGGGTATAAAAATAATAGCTACAAAAATAAAAAGAGAGATGAGCATAAGATAAATTAAACGTCTACATAAATCGGAATACTGTATATTTGAAAGAAATGACATACCCAATGAAGTTAGAGTTTTGATTCTAATGGTATACTATTTTTTCAAAATCCTGCAATATTAACCCAAATAAATGACTTAAAAACATACGAGCACTGTACACGCTGATTTTTGGTTCCTTTGTAAAAAACGAGTGCTGCGGCAAATATACTTAAAAAGTATAAAAAGCAGCTTGAAAGTATGTGTGCGCTTTATACATCGGTGTGCGCTATACGCCGGATTTTACGGTAGATGATATAAATTTTGTAAGGATTAAGGTATCCGACTACGTTCGGAACCGTGATTTTGCAAAAGCGTATAAATGGATAATATTTATGATATTTAGTGTCACTTAGATTAGAAAATGTATATAAAATTGTTTTAAGAATATCATTACAATAAAAAAATATTTAAGTAAAATATTTTGACAAAAAATTAACATAGAATGGCCCGTTTTCAAAATGTGAAAAATGCTTCTATTATAATCATATTTTGCCTGTATATAGCTCAGACCTCTGTACAGAGGATCAACTAGAATTTTTGAAATATATAACTTAGAAGTGAGTTTATCCATGTTTTACGACAATAGAGGGGAGAAATTTTCAGAAAAAAACGCCGATAATTATTTCAATGGGTTATAACATTGAAAATAATTTGAATTTTTCAAAAATCGTTGAGCCTCTGTACAGAGGTCTGAGCTATATACAGGCAAAATATGATTATATAATAGAAGCATTTTTCACAAAAGGAGAACATTTTGAAAATGGCTCATTCTAAGTTAATTTTTTGCCAAAATATTGTATTTAAATAATTTTTTTTGTCAAAATGTCCTTAAAACAATTTTATACGTGTATTCTATTCTAAGTGACACAAAATATCATGAAAATTATCCATTTATGAGCTTTTTTAAAATCACGGTTCCGAACGTAGTCGGATACCTTAACATAATATATGAACTTAACGATTTGAGCAACCAATATTGAGTATATAGTTACATTATGTTCAAACACTCTGTACCAATTCATATGAAAACTAACAAATCAACACTGTATACAACTTACTATTTCTTTTCATTGAATAAGCGCAATTAAAAAAAAGCGCATTCACACACTCGCTAGGAAACAAATAACTTCTTCATACGATACATACTTATTGATTTCTTTAAATACTTGATGCAGAAGTTCTTTTCACGGTTTTTAAATCGACGGGCAACCAAGAATCCAGTCGGGTGTCAAGATTAATTGAAAAGAAGAAAAATAGCCATGCCGCGGAAGGAAATATTTGATAGACTAATCGTTACATTAAAAACGACTAACCTTTAAGACTCGATATCGTTAATTAACATGCCGGAAAGCGATGTTTATTCATGTGAATCACAACTTCAGAACAGGTCTTCTAAAGCCCAAGAAAAAGACGGAGAGTCGTCATAATAGAAGTACGCTCGCTGACCTTTAAGGGTGAATAATAATTAATTACAGGGCATAATGACGAGGCTTAGCGTCATTCTCATGAACTGGAAAGATGGAAATGATACACTTTTGCTTTTTAAAAGCGATGGAATCCAGCTTCGAAGTCAAGACAATTACGCAAATATTGTTCTTGGGCGAGGAAGGGTCGGAATTAGGCGGAACGCTGCTCACATTACGTTTTGGGGATGGCCAGAAGGTCGATGACTTACTCAAGTGATGATTTTGGATTGGACATGGCGCATGAACTCTTTTTTTTTTGAGAGTGTATTTATTGTCAATTTGAAAGGGTCCTATTGTTGCATTGTCAAGGAAATAACTCGCCGAACACTGGAATTTGTGATTTAGTTTCGTGTTGGTGAGGTATGGAAGTGCTCGATAGCCTTGGGGCTTCTTTTTTCCCCCTTCTTGTGCTTTCTTTCGATCTTTTCATCAAAACGTGAAAAGAAAGAGAAAGGATTTAGAAGAATGGGTTATTTTCTCTGCTTGAAAAAACAGGACTTTATTTTTTTTCATAAATGATTATGGTTTTGCTGTATAACGACTCCTTCACGAAAGGTGTGAATATTTTATTTCATATTATTCAAAACAATGTTACAATATACTAGTATTTAATAATTTAAAGTAAAACACAAGAAGTTCCTCCTATTACTCTTTGCTTTCTTTCCGACAAATATTAAAAACTAACTTTAATTCTCCCGTCTACCAATCTTTAGAATTTGTGAAAGTAATGTTATAATACTATAGAATTTCTACATTTTACTCCTCAGATCTACATCTTTCTATTTATTTGAATATAATAAATGCATCCGACACAGACAAGAAGATTATTGTCTCTTTGTGGTGGCAGCGGTAGACTTGTGGCTATGGTCACAGACTCGTGGCCGGCGAGTTATGAGTTCGAGTCTAGCACCACTGAAGACCCGCCGTGTAGAAGTGGCAGTTGCTCGTAGGGACATCTTAAGGCATGGGCCCAAAGCCTCACCCCCAATCGGGACCTTGTCTCATTTTCGACTCAGCCTTAATAAGATCGTGATTTGAATAATTTCCACGGTCAAATACTTTTCCGGTTGTATTCTCCAAAGAATTGGGAATTTTGGACGATATGTCAACTGTCTATGTGTGATGACCGTCATCCACGTATAGGCCAGAGGTCTACCACTATACACCACCATTACTCATTCAGTCAAAAGGTGACAGAAGGTCGAGCCGGCTTGTACGATTGTAAGTCATGCACATTTATTGCTTTCAGGTTATTGTTTGTACGAGCATTTGATAACGCGTATGCTATGTACTGTCTACTTTAAGGGTCATAGGTGGGGCCTACAATCGTGTAGGGGCCCAGGGCCTACTTAAACGTAAGGGCCCAGGGCCTCAAGAAGTCTTGAGACGTCGCTGGATGCGCGTTAGATCCGTAAAGCTCAATGTCCTTCCATTGGCATGGTGTAGAAGTTCGGAGAGGGGGTGCCAGCTTAGGTGTTGTCCATGTCACTTGACCGAGGTTCAAAATGACGCGTCCGTCGCCAAAAGTCATGTTGCTTTAGAAAGCTACGTTAATGTAACTCATTTGTCTTAGCACAAGTTAAATCCACTTTAATTGTCCCGTTCACCAATCCTTTTACATTTGTGAATGCAATGTTAATTCTACGAAAATGAAATGCGATTTCTCTCTATTTTCCTTCTCAAATTCATATCTGTCTTTTATTTGAATGCAATTAATTCATCCGACAAAAGCAAGAAGGGATGAAGGATTCTCTTTCTGTGTGTAATTACTTTTTTTCTCCCATTAAAAAAAAGTTTTTAAAAATCTAGCAAACAACTATTTAAAAAAAACATTAATTATTTTCAAAAATCAGAGAATAAATATAATTATACAGAAACCGTTTCAAAAATTTTGATTTTTCCTTTTTTAGGACTATATATCCTTCTTTTTAAAGATAAAAAAATAGCAGTGAATGAATCATACATTTGTGCATCTAAAATAATTGTCAAGCTTTTTTAATATTCGTCATTCAATTATCTCATGTAGATTGCATTCTTTGGTGGTTTTTCACTCCTAATTATGCGATTTCAAAAGTTTTAATCCGTTTATCTCAGTGAAATACTAATCTTTTATTTTTATTGTTTAGTTCTTTAATCATATTCTAACAAAAACAGAGCAACATTTCGCAAATAATTTTTAAACGAGATTTTATTTTAAAAAAGTCTACTTTATCTCCTCTTTATAGAACGAATTCTATTTATAATTGAAGTATCAACGCATATTGTCCAGACTATCTTCGTTTTGGGAGTTGAGAATTTAGCCGTTTCTTTGAAATTGTGTTAGTTACGGTGGATTAAACAGACTTCGAAACACCTAAAACGGAAGATCTTTGTGAAAAAGAGGACGGTTGTGAAAGTTTTCCGGTTTTGCGTCTTTCCTGTCGGAAACACGCATCATGAATTTTGATGCAGACTCGCCGAGGTGGTTTTATTCTCTTTAGAAACAAAATCAAGATCGGCTTTGTTGATATAACTATTGTAAATCCTTTCCTTCGAGGCTGTTTTTATTTACAAATGTAAAAAATACACATTTGTAAACGTTTCAAAGCGAGTGCTCGAAACAATGTTTGTATATTGTTGACTATGTTTGAATTCGAGTCAAAACAACAATAAGTAAATCACTCAAGTAGTAAAATGTCGATAATGATTAATGTTAAGTTTTCTTCTGGATATTTCTCGCAAAAATTCCAGATAATTGAAATAACTATTAATTTGTTTTACATTTAACAACTTTGCAAATTATAAGCAGCTTTCAAGTCTGAGATAAATTTATAAAATTAATAAATAAAAAAAAATTTAATCAATATATTACATACTGACATTTTTTTTAAAAAAAATTGTGCTTGCTAGTGAAATAGATGAGATAAATAACTTCCTTTTTAGCGGTTTTCTACAGCTGTGATAAGAAAATGTAGAATAACAGATGTATCCTGATAGCAGAGAAGCTATCCGAATAGCCTGAGAGCAGAGGCCTTTTTTTTATTTGCGTATTATTATACACTTATTGCATACATTACTGAATATATATATGCCTCTAATAGAAATCTTTTAATTTATCTATGTAATAACAAATGTTACTTAAAATAACATACAACAAATAATATAAAGTTTACTTCCCAATTTAAGAGAACGAAGTATACAGGAAATAGTTCCTGACGATATAGTATTCTATCAAGTAAAGATTTCCAGAAAGATGAAGCATTTAAATCGCACTGTTCACAAATTTCTCAGAAAAGATCTGTGAAACAGACACGCATGACACAATGGTCAAGAGTTCTTCAAATATCTTTAGGATGATCAGATTTAAATGTTGATAATTTTATCATATGTAGAATTACATATGCAGTAACAAATCATTTCAAGAAATAATTGTGCAATTCATGCAAAAATTCTAGTTTATGTAATGTTTATTGAAGAGCAAATGTGGATTTGGTCAATATTTAAAAGTTGTGTATGATTTTTGTGATATTATTATGTATGTAATTAAAACTTCAAAACAGATTCCCAAAGCACAAATGCTTAATCTCATTTTAATAACTCTAATTGATAATTAAAAATCTAATTTGCAAAAATAGCAGTAAAAGTTAATAGCAAAACTCCCCTATTTTTATATAGTACTTGTTTTCAGTGATAATATATATATCCCATGTATGAAATTCAACACAATTATTATTATTAAAATATTTTAAGAAATTTATTTTAACAAATGCACAGATGTAATTCTTCAATTTTTATATATTTTACCAACAAATTGTTATTTGTAATAATGAAAGTTTTATATTTGGAGGGTCCGTTGGATTTTGCTTTCATTCTTGTACAATATTTAACATACAACCGCTTTTAAAAAAGGAAATGAAAAATAAAGACATAAACATCTTATGTATATGTTGTGCATTATTTAAGTTGTAAAACTGAGCAAGGAATTAGCTCTGAGGTGTGTGTGTTTATGTTTTTATAAATGTTAAGGTAAAGTTTTATGAAAAATTGATCTTTCATTTGTTTTCTTTTATACTATCATTACATCAGTATACTGCTTAATTGTCCTACATGTTTGCAATTTTTTATGGTAAGTAATTTTAAATGAGTTAATTAATATTTCATATAAGTTTCAGACTACTCAATGAATATTATATCATGGGATGAGAAAACTTCAAACTGATATTTCTTCATGTTGAATTTTTGATCGTATATTCTAATTCAAAACCCTAAGGCTTTTTTGATAATTGAAGTAGGGATGTGAAATTTTTTATAAATGTTTTGAAATGTGTGTTTTGTACAACTGTGTTTGGAATTAACTCTAAGATGTGTAGTAATTTTTTAAAAAAATTTCAAAATCAAAATTAATGCTTTTTTGAGAATTTTTTGTATATTTCAAGATGAAAAAAATTAATATAAAATTAAAGAACAGCAGCATAAAAAATTCATAAACAGTTTTAAGTAGTATATTATAAGGTACTTCAAAGAAAAACGTTTGAAAAAATATATACATATTTAAAAAAACCTTAAAAATTAAAAAAATGTTAAAAATTTTTTAAAAAATTTAAATTTTACAAACATTTTGCAATAAATTTTAAATATTTTATATATGGAATTATCATTCAATAATGACCTTTATAAAATACAATTAAAATCAAATTTCATATATTAAAAATAAAAAAAATGGACAGAAAACACGGTGTATTCCATTCATACTGAGCAGAAGTTGTCACTCGTCAAATTATGTAATGTTCATTAATTATCTTCCGTACTGCTCTTATACATATGAAGAAAGCATTATAGAAACAGTTAAATCGAGTACTCAGTGCGCGCTTAGTTCATATCAGGTTATATCATCGATCTAATGCGATGTATATCGATTGTGTGTGACAGTAATCGATACGATCCTAATATAAACAAATTTTTACACTTGTGCTTATTTTGAAAAATATGTTATTTAAGTATTTCTGAGATATATTGTTTGGGAAAGATTTTTTTTGTGAGTGAATACTCAGTTTTTCTCACCAAGTTGTTTAAATATCCTATTACGGTTTGAGGTACGTGCAGAACAATTAGAGAATTTTAAATGTTGTAGTATATTAATATAATGTAGAATGCAATATATATATATATATATATAAATATCTCAAAGAGTGCATATAGTAATGCAATAATAGGTAGTTTAAACTTATACTACATATTCTACAGAGTAAAATATTACTATACAAAAAATTACTTTAGAAGATTCTCTTATTCATAGAAAGAAGATTACAGAAGCTTTTCTGAAATACATACATACCAATAATGGGCTACATTCATGACGGTCACATGATAAATGCAATCACGTGTACTAAAATTAAGTCAAAAATGACATTACACTTCTACTTGTTGCTCCATTTTTGTATAACTGATAAAATTTCAAATCAGATAAATTGGTAAAGATGTTCAAATATTAAGATTCTTAAAAAAGTATTTGAAAACTGAAAGAATTTCTTATATTATAGGTGCACTGCTAAATCACGTGTGTTTTGTTTACAGATGTGCATTATTATTGCGGACAAACGTGCACTGTTTATAAAAGTTGGCAGCCACGAAGCGCCAACTGATTAGCCGGAAACACGTGATTGCAGCTATCATGTGGTGTCATCGTTACGTGAATTTAACCCCTAATTAAGTTCACTTTGCATTCTCCAATTAAAGAAACAAAAGGAAATAATGAACTGCTCTTTTAGGATGGTCGAGTAAAAGAATACCATTGCGAATACTTTTTCTCACGACCCATCATTTATAGATTCTTTGCGTAAAATGTTGCGCATGAAAGCTTTTCAGAAATGTATTAAAGACAAAAATAAATTTTAAGTTATAAAAATAAGTTAAGGCAGAATTTTCTTACGGAGTTTATTTGACTGGAACATAGTTTACACAACAGAACGAAATTTCTCTTCGCATTTTTCCCTCTCTGGGAAATTCTTTTTTTTTTATATATATATCATTTTAAGGTGAAAAACCTTATCAATCATCGTATTTGTCCATATAAAACGTTTGGTTTAATGCAGTTGTCGTGTCCCGGTGGACTCGGTGCTGGGGAATTCGAGCAAAGATCAGCCATTGTGATAATAACGCACTTTTATTAGTTATTTCACTTAATAACGCTAGACAACTTAAGGGGAGAATGCACTTATAACACTAAACGCAAGGAGCAATCACGTTTAATTAATTTAAATATCATAGAAATAAGAACACTTATCTTAATCCTTGAGCGCTCCTCTGTCCACTACTTGGATATCTTTGGATATCGCTTCCAACTTGACTACACTATACGACCTCCGGTCGTTATCTTATTCACGTTTCTGTGCCTCTTTCAACCATCATCGCGCCTACTCTACCACTAACACTTAAATAGAAGTTAAGAAAGATTAAGAAGTTAAGAATAGAAGAAAATTAACTGAAATCCCAGTTAAAAAAATTATTTTACCCAAGAGGATTATTAGTAGAATCGTGGATAGACCCGTTACACGTCTTCAAACTTTTTCAACTCACGGAACTATAGGATGTTATTGTGGAACTTCATTCCACACACACACACACTTAAAATAATATTTAAAGTAGATCAACATGTTATTGGTACTTTATAAAATGACAATTAAAAAAAGAATAGTATTTATCAAAAAAATTTAACGTAATTTTAATATAATTTGCTTGCCTTATTAAAAATACTTTGTGATCATGCACCCATACATTATATTTAGTAAATAGGATATATTTAGCCTTTCGTCCCTTGAATGAGTCGATAAAAGAGTACCAAACTTGCTTGGGAATTTAACACTGAAGGTTTAACGTCAGACTGACCATTTGACCGGAACATCTGCTCATGCACCTCAGGGCCCAAGGTCACGTATACTGAGTTAGGCACAATAGACCTTGGGTTTCATGGGCTGTTGCGCCACTGAGTTAAGTTGTGCTTTTTATTATTTTTTTTTACACATACTGTCGAAATCTGGGTCTGTTGAAATGACCTGTAGTCGCATTTCATATTCTGTGTTTAGTTAGTTTTTATATTTTATTTTTGTAGCCACACATATTGAGAAATATTTTTTACTTCCATAAAATGCTCTGAATGGCCTTGAAATGCTTATAAACGTGGGAGAAATCCTGCGTATTTTGCATGAATTTGCAATCTAAAATTTAGGAACCGTTCCAACTTAAATTTAGATTTGAACGACAAATTGTTCAGATGTCAATAAGTTAGTGGATCCCTCTCCTTTATATAGAGGTGGGGTGGTCCCCAAATGAAAAAAAGGTACTTCTATTACACAATTTTAAAAAATTTGAAAAGAAAGTGAAATAAATTGAATAGAAATAATAGACCTTCTTCTCTCTCGAATGCACATTTCATATTATTTCACGTAATTGTTTCCTTTTTAAATTGTTTCTACTTTCATTAATGAGCATTGCTGGCCACAGAAAAGGCAACAACAAGATGGCTCAAAGATATCACAGCGAAATTTATTTGGCAGATAGATAGCATGCTGTACAAAGATCAAACGATTAAAATTACAGCCTCTTGTGACGTATGCATAATGACAAAATCAGTAGTTAGTGTAGCCGCAATTGTGTCTATAACCGCTGCCATACGCCCGGCATAGAATCACAAAATCAGCAGTCTCCATGCCACTTCCACATATTGCCAGTTAATCTGGTGTAGCAGTGGGTGGTGTATCCCAAGCCAGTCGTTGTGCAAGAAAGGACCACACGTTTTCGATTGGCGATAGATCGGGAGAACAAGTAGGTCAAGGAAGCAATTCAATCTGATGGGTAAAGAAGAATTCTTGAACATTTTGGGCCACGTGTAGTCGCGCATTATCCTGTTGGAACATGGTTGATGGCAAACGCTGAATGTATCGGAGGACTACGGGCTCCAACACTTCAGACATGTAGTTCTAGCTGTTCAGTGTACCGGCAGGGCGTACTAGAGTGGTGCAGCAGTGAAATGGAATACCACCCTAAACATGATACTGGGGACAGGACCAGTGTGGCGATGCATCACGCAACAGTTCAGCAGCCCCTCACCACGGTGTCTCCAAACTCGAATCCGACCATCGTGATGTTGTAGGCAGATGCGGGATACGTCAGTCAACACAATGTCGTGCTGCTGTCCATGTCCATGGTTCATCGCACCATTGGCGGCGCAAAAGCCTGTGGTTTCCAGTTAAAGGTACACGAAGCAATGGACGCTTTGCGGACATTCTTCTCAGCTGCAAACGGCGTCTAATGGTACGAGTGGACACCGAATGATGTGTAACAGACTGAATCTGTTGTGCTACGGTTCGCGACGTGGCTGCGCGATCCGTCACTGCCACGCGCACAATCCACCTGTCATCACGGGCAGGTACTCGTATAATCGTACCCGTCGGTCCGTAGTTTCATCCAGTGATGGCAGATCCGTATCACAGTTGCTTGGTTTCGTCTAACACGTTAACCGATTTCTCTGAAGGATAATCCACAATCCTTAAGGCTACTATTTTTCTTCGGTTGAATTCAGAAACTTCATCAAAAGACGCTCGATGTTTTCTACGAGACATAGGTAAACAGTTTAAGAAAAAAAGAAAAAAGCGGTATTTTAAATTGCCAATCTGTTTTTCTCTAAAAAGCGCTTGCGGGTGGCGCTACGGTCGCTCGGGATGTGCGTCTGCTCTATATTGCTAATTATTGGCATATTTCACCGCCCAGAACGGCTGATGTAAATTTCACATGGTTTGCATGCATTTCGTGTGGCCAGCTCTGTGTATATTATAATTAATCTTTATGAAGCAGCCTATGCAGTATCAATTAGATGAATTTTTCATATTAACAATGTATCACAAATGAGTAAAAAAAAAAAAAAAAAATCGAAGATGAAAATTGTCATACGATTTTTACTATTCAGTTTAACGACATTTTAAGCTCTCTTTTCTTTTCAAACTCTAATTTTTCTTGCTTGACACTCAGAAATTGTCTCATTTTAAATGCAGATCACTCCCAGCGAATTTTTTCCCTCACGGCATAAACAAAAAGCACTCAGAGTAACACTTAATGTTAATGTGCAGGGAAGGTCTGCACCAAGGACAGTGCTTCATCAAGTAACAAATTGCCGTCCAGACATTTTTATATGCACAATTTCAGATAACGAGCATCATATTGGAAGATGTATGCAAATAAGGGTACACTTTTCTTCCCAAACTGGTTACATTGTACATTTTGATTATTTGTCGGAGATGTATCAAACATAGACATAACTATTGAATGTACAGTGGTTTAATTGGAGAAGAATATGTAATCATTCAGTTTTTAGCCTATGTAATGTGCCATAGTAAACTTTTCTCTCTATTCATGTTTAAAAAATAAAGCAGTTTATCGAAAGGAGAGAGTAAATAGTATAAGAATGAATATTATACGATTCTAGAATAGAATAGGGATTTTTTTGGCTGTCTCGAATTCTTAAGGCTGTGTTCGGTTAATGTTAAATAGGACACAAATTTGGAACATTTTTTCAGATATAAAAGAAATGAAACATTAATAATGATATTCTGGCTTCACTATCCTTTAGAGAGCATAATTTTTTATCATACTTCCCGTTTTTAAGTGAGGTTATTCATTTTTTCTGGTATAAAATGCGTTTCGTGTTTTTTTTTTCCTATACCGTAATGTTAAATGGGCTATGCCGTCATGTATTAAAACAAAAAAAGAAAGTATTCATGGAATATTTTGGCATTTTTAAAGACACTATATTGTTAACAAAGGTATGAGTTATAATATTGCAAATTTCCATAGAAATTGAGGCATTTTTTTCTGTCTGAAAATGTGCTTCGAGTTCAAGCTCTCTTACTTTTACCGAAGATAGCTTTAAAAAAGAATTTTGAGTTTTCAGTGTAATAATTTTAGTAACAGAGCGGATAAAAAAATGTCAGTATGAGTTTCAGTAAGGTTTAATAAGTTTAAAATGTTTTTCTTCATAAATATTGATTTATAGTTTTTTCATAAGCCCTGATACAATTGATTTTTAAAAAATATAAAATATATAACAGTTGTACGTTTAATGGAAACAAGAAAAATTTATTTTAACTAATATTGATGAAATTTGTTATTTTTTTTTCTGGAAAAAACTTCAGCAACAAAAATTTTAGTTTGACATTATGACTTGTTTCGGACTTGTTTACTTCCTAAAGAAAAGGATTCGCATGAAATTAGTAAAATCAAACAAATATTTTAATTAAAATGATGTAGCTCAGTTTCAATTTTTATAAAAGTATTCGATTATACTTTTGGGGAAAAAAAGCAAAAGCTTAAGATCAATTCCCCCCCTCTCTATTTAATGATGTTAAAAAGAAATATGAGAAAGTTTGTATCAGACATATATAGAACAGAATTTAGCCTTGATTGATTGTTTTGTTATATGTAACGAACATTCTTATTTTTCATTGTCAGCTGATATTTGGATAAGAATAAAAAAGCCAGTATATTTAAATACAAATTAATAAAAGGAAAAAAAAAAGAATTTAGCATAACAATAAGTACCATAATAGCAGATCTAAAACTTTCCACTTTAAAATATTCATAAATAAATAAAGTTAACTTCTTGAGGCGAAAAAAATATTATGACAAATTTCCTATGGAATATTTATCTCATTTTTTAACAAAAGTTCTTTAGCAAGTACTTTTATGTGTTACATACCAAACAATCGCTGTAAAATATAATAACACAAAATTAAATTACATAAAAAAAAATGGTACTAGATCAAAGAAATTTTGATTTGTTGAAGTGAAGTAATATAAATAATTCAATTTAAAAATTAAAAGTTAAGGTACACATATATAAATACTGCGCAAAATGTGAAGAATTGTTCGATAGTCTTGCTAATCAAAATAATATTAAATGCTGGCATGACACTTACATACAACTACACTATCATTATGAAACTATTGAACGTATTAAGTTTGATAATCAATATATACGAGAGTGGTTGGGAATTAGAAAGTAACCACATGCATACTATATACGACATATTTTCTCAACTGGAAACAGATCTGGTGGTTGTCATTCAAATTAGAGTTGATGTGTGAAGAGAAACTTTGTCACATTTAAATAGATACTCCGCAGTATTATTCACGAATAGACAATTTAATGCAGCATTTCTCAAACTATGGGGCGCGCCTTTCAAGGGAAGCGTCATAACTCCTCTATGAGGAGGGCGCGAGCATATTGAAAAGTTGAAAACAGAAGATTATTTAAAAAAATTATTAATTTACTGAAAGTAAACAAGCAAAATACATTCTAACATAATAAAAAATGAAATACACATTCACACTGATATAATACGCTTATAAATGTACTGCACAATGTATTTTATAATTAATTTAACAGTACTAAGTTAAGAACAAGTTTAGTGATTGCCAGTGACTCCATGAACTTGTCATATATGAAATTATATGCAAAAATTAACACACTTATCTTTGTAATTAATATAATAATTTATATAATTAATCCCTTAACTGCTGATTAAAAGTTACGTGATACACTCCCCAATGCCATCTTTTTCTACATAGGCGCGCGTATGTGACGCATTGAAGGGGGGGGGGCCATGAAAATGAATAAATAAGATGCTCTCTGAAATAAGTAAATCCTTCAAAAACACTGTCAAGGTCCTTTTATTGTGTACCAAAGACTTCAGAATAATTTTATGGATAGCAGTGCACATAGAAGAACATACTTCGGAAAGACGTATAAATACGCCCGGGGCAATTAATGCTTTGACTGAGCGAGATGTTTAGATACGCCGGTTGCACTTAAAAGGTTAAAGTCGTATTGCAACTGTAGCTTCAAAGTGTATTATTGAATTGTGTGTAGTGAGTGTAGAAAGTGTAGTGAATCAATACATTGTTATTGTACGAGGGGGCAATGAAAATTATGACTGAATATTGGGTCGCAAATATTGACAGTTTGAGAAGCACTGGTTTAATGGTATCTTATAGTGTAACATTAAAGAATAGGACCCGAATTCAAAATGCTTTAGTAGGTACAAAACTGTTCTACTTTAAATGTTATATGTTCTGATTTCACTGTTTTACAGAAGGAAATATATTTTATTATAAATCTTAGCTCTCTAAATAAACCTATTTTTTTAAATTCAGATTATACTAATATAAAACTTAAATTTTAAATTTATTCAAAAACAAAATAAACAGAGTAGATTCAATAATATATTTGAAATTTGTTGTTTCTAATCCTTAGTAGGGCTATCTAAGACTAGATCATCAGTCCGTATACTTCCAAAGAATTCCAAGAATAAAAGAGGTCTTAAGAACACCTTGTCCACAAGTTAAAAGTTAAGCAATGTAAAATGTGTTCAGGTGATGCCAGAGCAGCATTACACTTCGTACAGACCTTGAAAACTTTCAGCCTCTGTTCAAAGGTGAGAGATTTCAAGTAACCACTGGCAAATCGAGACATGCAAGTCTGCTAGCCTATATGACATTCAAAGAGAAGGGCACCACCAGGGCGCTTTCGGGGTACCAGACATGTTCAGGAGAGACTCTCCAGAGATTCCTTTGCTTTTTCTTACTATCGGATAACACCTCGCTGAGAAAAAGAAGGCATATCAGGCTGGGGAGTGCCCTTTGCCAGTGAGTCCACTATCTCGTTACCAATAATACCAACATGGGACTGAATCCATTGAATATGGAATTCAAAGTTTGCAGATAATTTGTCAATCAACCTTAAGATATATATTTCGACCCCCTGTTATCAACCTTCTTCCAGTTACTTAAATGTTGGATAGAAGAACGGCTATCAGTCAATATCCAAATGCTTTTAAAATCAGGTTCAGCAAGACTGCCAACATAGTTAAGACCCTTTTCAATAAAAATTAGTTCTGATCTAAAAACAGAACAGTTTTAAATTTTGTATTTGAGACTGAGATTAGAAGCAGAGGTCTTAATATAGACATTACTGCCAGTACGGCCTTGATCACTCTTGCTGCTATCAGTATGAATTTGAAGAGCATCTCAAGGTGCATATGACTAAGAGTTTAAAGGGCCATTTGTCTTACAAAATCAAGATTGTCATAACCAGAGTAGTAAAGTTCCGTATGGAAGAGGAGGCCACTGAATACTTTAGTCAGGCTGAAACATAGTCTTGGAGAGAGTGATGTTCAATATGGCGAAGATGCTAGAGAGAATGGACAGTTTCTTTTCAATCAACAATTAATTATTCTTGAGGTAGGAGGAGGTTCTATTTTGGTCACCGTTATTAATTATTAACTTACTATAATATTTTACAAGACCAGAGTTTCTTTTCAGTTTCAATGACAGTAGGTCGCACTCGAAAAGAACAATATTGTAGGGAGGGCTACGCCTCAGGCCAGAAATGATTTTTGCTCCCTTCAGCCTGTTAAGATTGGAATCGGAAGCACAGAACTAATTGGGAATCCCGCATTCCCAGATTTATCTAATAAAAGAGGTAAAAGTTTGTTTCAGGGTAGTGGCATCACCTCCTCAATCTTGCTCAGATATAAAATTCAAAAAATATTAAGTCTCATCCTATATATATATGCATCTGCTATGTTTGAAATTTAAACAACTGAATTGAAACAAATTCTTGTCAAATTTACTAAAACTAAAGTGAAGTGTTACTATTTGAAATTTAAAAATATTTTGAAATATCTGAGTTATTTTAAAACAATACATGAAATGAGTAAATTAATACTGATTGAGAATTTAGATAATAATTCTATAAACATATAGCACACCATAAATAGATTAAAATGGAAGGCTGCATAACACAATGAAGAAATTTACATTTTTAAGTACTAAACACTCGTGAGATAAAATTTAATCGTCTTAAAACGCTCAGAAAGTTCGTCGATTAAATTTAAAAGTCATTTAAATTCTACGATACTTACAAAATTCAGAGGATTCTATAACTAAAAGAAAATTAGAAGTAGGAAGATTTAATTTTAAAAGTTTAAAAAAACTACGATTATTTGAAACATCTAAAAAACTTACAAAAGAATTCTCCTTGGAACTCTTTTACGTAAAAGAAAATTAAATTCAAGTCCATTTCCAAATGAATAACTAATGCCAAGTATTTACCACTGAACATCCAAGAAATATTTGTCAATTTATCAAGCTACACACCCTTGAAACTTAAGTTGCTTTTTTAAAAATATTATTTGAAGAACTTTAGTTCGTGATTCGAAAAACATTACCAACACTTTCTGAAATAGCTCCAAATATACTTAAAAATTTTGTTCCTTTTTTATGTGAAGAAGTATTTTTTCAGAAATAATTTTAAAACAATCAAATAACTGAAATAAAAAAAAACCCGGTAATCTTTACGATTTGTATTATTAGATTTATCCAAGATTTCATGTATGTAAAAGTAAATAAAAACAACCGTCTCATTAGTAGCTTTAACTTTACTGATTGGGAAAATTATATTTTTATGTACCGTAAAATCCGGCTTATAACGAGCACTCTTTGAACACAAAAAATAAGATCGAAACTTAAGAGTGCGCGTTATACGCCGGATATAAAAACGAAGCTTTAAAAATAAAAAAAGAGATGAGCATCAAAAAAATTTACTTCTACATGTATCGCGAAACACTGTTTATTTAAAGGAAACAACTTGCCATATGAACTAAAAGAGAGTTGTGGTTCTAGAAGTATACTATTTTTTCAAAAGTCTGGAATAATACCTCGAATAAATGACAGCAATGTATATATATAAAGCAATGTATATATATATACTAATATTTGAGATTTCTTCGATTGAGATTCTATAAAAGTGATACGGCCTAAATATTTTTTTTAAATAACAAAAGTTTTTTTTCTAATACATGTTTTGAAGTAATGATCTCAAATTCGGAGAAAATAATAAGTTTTTGACGTACCTTTAAAAATCATAAAACATTATCTATTTTTAGTTTATCACCTATTCTGCATCCATCTTACCTATTTGCTAGTTTGATTTATAGCTATGTCAACCAACGCCCTTTTTGTCATAAAACATTGTAAACGATACGAAGCCTTTTTAATGAAGAAAAGAGGTAAAGTTTCCTGAATACCTCCTTTCATACATTTTTAATCTTTCTAAAATGATCGTACGTCATGCTAGATAACAGATTACATTAAAATCAAGTATGATACTGTGCTATTTGTTGTTACTTCAGTTTAAATGATCCATGTTTTTCTTGTGCTTAAAAAAAAAGTCTTGATAGAATTCCTTCACTATAAATTTTGAAAATATCTCCCCATTAATTTTAAATTCATCCGAAAGCTTAAAAATATTCAATTTTCCATGAATAATAATTTATCATCTTCAACAAAAATTTCATTTTCATACATTATACAAATTAATAATTATAATTCAAAACAACATCTTCAAAATCTTTAGAAGGTAGCGTTAATCTGTAATCAATATGTTACAAATATTCTAAATATTTAGAAGAATATCAGTTAGGGGCAGTGCAGGTTTATCTATTGAACGGATAAGCTGGACTTAACCAGATTTGCCTTGGATTCGGCAGTGCCAAGAGGGCCCGTAGATCTACTGCACCCAGGGCCCGAAATGAGCTTAAATCGGCACTGGCTAGGGATATATCTATATCTATATATAACTTAAAGGCTACATAATCTTAAATGGAAAAATTATTCATAAGCGCTCAAATCTTTTCATGTCAAAGAGAAATGCTTACAAGAAGAAAAATAAAATGTAACGCTGAGAAAGATTACTCTATTTCAAGTGTAGGCATTAAGTCGATCGCGGTCTCTATTTCAAGTGTAGGCATTAAGTCGTTCGCGGTAGACCGGTAGATCTCCAAGACATTTTTGTGTGACCGCCTGAACATTAGCAGTTAGTAAATATATACCGAAATATTCAAGATTGACTAACAGTAGGCAGACTAAGTCTTCTACTGATTATAACTGTAAGCACTAACTTTGAATGAAAATGGTTTATTTTTTTAATGTATTTTGAATTGTTTCACAACAAAAGTATTATTCAGTCGCATAACGTACACTCTGTAACCCCCGCATTGCGGTGGGGGGCACCCAGGGATTTTAGGGGGTCCGAAACTTGACTTTGCCGGTGGGGGGCACTGGTATTATTTGATATTGTTATATTTGTGACTATTATTGTGTTTGAAACACGCGTTTTGCTTTAAACATGGTCTTAAAAGTGTAAGTTTATTTTATTTCAGTTATTTTTTTTCCATGTAGGTAAGTACATATTCCGTATTTATTATTAAGTTATATTATATATTGTAGACCTTTTTCTTTGCTTACCACATTTAGCCACTAAGCGGACCGCAACACCTCGAAAAAATTAGAAGTAGTCCATACCCTGGAAAAGTTTTTGGCCGTCCCTGCTCTATTTGATAAAGCAATAAAAATAATATTTTCTTAATTCTCCGAAATATATAAGTATTCCTTTCAATATAATTGACAGAAATCAACAAATACTTACAATTTCTCTTATTGTTACCGTGACAAAATTTCTTTTGAAATTTGCAGAAAATATGCAGTCTACCTCAATATCTATCGAATCTAGGAAAATGAAAGTGTAACAATTCCAAACTCCCATTAAAGGCGGAATCAACATGATATACGGAAATTAGATGTCCGTATCTCTGCGATAGAGTAAAAATTACCCTTTCAAAAAAGGCGAATGTTGGTCATTGGCTTACGCATTGACCTTGATGGAAGTCACTATGCTGGGTCAACCGGCTCTAGGCAACTAAATCGTGATACGGGTTTTAATAGTTCAGTGACGAAGGAAAAAGAATTTTTCATTTAATACTCTGTAATTTTACGTCTGTGATCGAGTATTAGAAATCCCGAAAAAGCAATTTTTAATGAGCTAGAATTAAAAACTCATGTGAGGTCTTGCCGAAACTTTCATGTGTTCTGGGAAGATAAAAAACAGAAAGAAAGAGTTTTAACGTTTATGTGCAATGTTATGCATTTTTTGAAAGGTCATTTACAATCAAATGCAGGATTCTTCGACTACCCGGTTCGTTTAATGTGGTTAAGTATAATCAACATGTTGTTAAACAAACACCAGAAACATGGACAAAAGAAAATGAGTTGCCATCCATTACTGACTTTGTTTAAGTTTAGAAATAGAAATGTCTCAAACAAATGAAGTTTGATACATTTTGAAACAATTTAACCTGTGTCAAAGTAACAAAATAATTTGCCAAGAAACATCATTCATTTGGAAACAGCAGTGTATTTAACGGGAAGATATTTTAAAAAGTGTATCATTTGGGTTGTCTATTCTTTTATTTTTATTGAAACAATATATTATATAACAATTTTATATAACAATTCTTTTTTAGAAGTAAAAATACGGAAGTAACTGAAAATTTTATTATTTTTAATGGCTTATTTAATTATTATTGAGCAAGTTTTAAATTATAAAGCGATTCTTTTCAACAGATTTCATTTATTGTAAATATTTGTCTCCAACAACCGAGTCAGAGAACACAACTTCCTAGTTAATATCACAATAAGTATTTCTTGAATATTTGAAGCTTAAATAAATATTTCAGCTAGTTTTATAAGAATATACAATTAAACAAACATTTAAGTTCTACATCATGCGTTTTAATTTAGAATTCTATACTAATTTTTATCCCAAGATTAATAAAATTACAGCATCAACATCTTTCGCCATTTTCGAACTTTGTACATTAAATCACATGAAGATAAAATCATGCAAAAATATCACTCACCTTTCGTCTCCTTGTGGTGTCTTTAGAAGCTTTATAGCGAAAAGGAATTGTATACAGCATACAAAAAGACAGCACAGATCAAGTGATATTGTTAATGTACTCAGTGCTACAGACACTTGATACACAGTAACATATTCTTCCGAAGTAACCACGATACGTTTAGGTGGAGCTTTTGTTACGTAAGTAGATTTCACTGATGACCTATCGGAGGATGGAGGCTCAAGTGTCTGAACTGCACTCATCATAGGACCAAGTTTCTGAAGAAAGAATAATGCCAAAAAGGACATCAAAAGACTCAAGACGCAAAGAAGAGCCAACGATGCCAACATCTGGTATATTCCATGTCTATCATCATCTTCAGCTGTTGTCGTTTCTTTCAAAGTGATGTTGGGAGTCCTTCTGCTGGTGTCTAGTACGGAACCAGGATGTATGCTAGTCCTAGAAATGTCCAACAACGGTTTTGTTGTTGCATTACTGTTCAGAGTAATATTAGCTACACCGATCGACGGCGGTCCCATAATACTTGCATTTTGCGGATTTACATGCAATGGAGTGGAGCTATGTCCTATTTTTGATGTTGGCGTGGAAACCGAGCCATGGTGATGTTTACTAGAGGATGTTCCAAGAGTGCTAATGTTAATCCTTTGGTTGATACTTCCATTTAATTTGTGAGAAGATGGCGTTGGTGAGGTTGAAGGTTCAATACTCACTGTCGACATGATGTTGGCAGTGATAATAATTTGCACATAATACTCTCAATGAAATATTTAGGATGAAGAAAACAGCTCGATGAAGAATTTATTTATAATTACATCATTGATTTTAATGTACAGTCACTTAATTGAAAATAATTGTAATGATTAGTAAAAAAAGCCATGCTTTGTTTTTTTTATATATATATATAAAATAAACCTTCGTGGAAAAAAGCAGTTTTAACTACTTTATACCTGAATCGTTTATATTCATTTAACAAATTAAATTATTTTTTCACAGTTTTCAGAGCAGACAATGCCTTACAGCTTAGATGAAACGATATAAATCGCTTGTCACTAACAAATATTTGTATTTTTTCAACTCCAGTGACATCAGATATCCATTTAACAGCCTCGTTTATCAAAATTCGGCTTAACGTACTTTTCACGACAGCTGCTTTCACACTGAGTTTCGAGCTTCAGCGAAATTAAAAAGAGAAATTTCGCTCCGTGCTATCAGATCGTGCAAAAAGGATTGACGGTAAGGAAAACGGTAGAATGTCTGAAACACTCTTGAAGTTCCACTTATTCCGAAAGTAAAAGTTCGGATGTATAACTGAAATATGTACACACGCACGCTCGATGAGCCAGTTTGACGAACTTGTACGTGAAAGGCAGATGAGCTCACGATTCCAGCCTGTCACGACCAGGGTTAGGTAAGTGAATCGAAAGTAGCACGTTCCTCAGTCTTTTTATGTGCTCAGGAGCAAAGCGCTGCGGCACGCTTAACCTTTTTCGCGTATATACGGCTTCTATTATAAATCTTCTTCGAAGCTTTACTAAGTTCTAGCGCTGAATTCTAGGGCTTCGGCTTTCTTCCAGCTTATCTCGCTCCGCGAATGCCAACTGAAAATGGACAGCGAAGCGTGAAATTTTTAGTCACAAAATGTATCAAACAGTTTCTTAAGTGGCATCTAAGATGACACATTTAAGGTGCTTCAAGAAATGACTTTAGAAAGCTTCTGCTGAGAGTTGCACATTATTCACATTATTCTTCACGGTTTGTATGTTTCGAAATCCTGCCATTCTTAGAAATCTGTCAGCCATTCATGCAAGAGGAGAAACAACACACGGAATTTAAAATAAAGATTTGAAATATTCTAATAAAGAAACTCTTCCTGAATCAGAAATCGAATGAAGACCTGTAGTTTTTGACGAAGGCACATAAAATGGTGTCTCCGAAGATTAAATAAATAAGCAGCATTTCAAATATCACTCTTACTATCTTATTATAAACTGACTTTATAGATAGGTCTCGAACTGAATGTAATTACTACTTCAAATACCGTAGAAATGTAAATCGTGAGAACCCAGATGGATTGAAGATCACATAACTTCTTCTCAAAACCGACATATACTTATGTAGCTTTTCTTTTCAAAAAGCTATCAACATTTTCCTCTTTTTCATTTGAGAAAAAAAATTTCACGATTTGAAGAATGCACCAGGACTCTTGAGTTATTTTAAGAAACGTGATTACTTTTCGAGGTATTCGCAGAGGTCTGAGAGGGATAAGGATCCCCTGTTCAGGAAAACAGATGGGCACTTTACTTCCTTCTGCAAAAGTTTTTCTTGGAAGCTTCCTCCCTAAGTACTTCTTAAAAGTTTGAATAAACTATAACACGTGCCAAAGTAATACTCGAACACTTCTTCCAACGCGTTGGAACTATTTGAGAGCACTATAATAATAATGTGTTTCAAGAGATCAAGATGTGAATCAACAGATTAAGAAAAAAAGAGAAGAAAATGAAGAGATAAAAAGAAACCAGCTTTAAAAATGCTAAAGATATTGTACCGAAATAGGTGGGTGGGACAAGATATCTCAGACGCTCCTGTTTCTGAATTTATCGCTGACCCTTAGCATAAGATCGTAGAACGTAAAACACCTCTCTACATCACCATTAAGTGCATCCATCTGCCCAGTCTTAAATCTTAGAGAGGCGGGTAGAAAATGATAATAGATCCTTTAGTTTTTAGATGACATTACAGAGTAGAGTATAGAACTTATATTAGAACTCTTTTTTTTTATCAAGACGTTTTAGTGTTCACGAAACTTTGAGAGACATCACAGTTGTATTCGTTTTATTGACATTTTTTATTTTCTTCCGCAGTTCTTCAGTTAATTTGAAAGTTATCCAATGTGCGTGGTGACATTACGTGAATTGACAAAAAGGATATAAGAGCCGATTTCGATTTCTTTTGATCGCTCTTTTCGCGTTGATAACTCAGTGAAGGAATTTTACTAAGCATGAAATACAAGTAAAATTTAATTTTGCCTTTTTTTCGTTGGTGACTAGAAGAAATTTTGTAATGCTTTAATAATTTTCAGCAACGAAATTACAAATAACTACACATGTTGCATACATGCTATCATCTCTATTGATTCCTGTGTTAGATTTCAGCAAGGCTTTTCAAAATAACACTGTGCCTATAACACGTAGAACTATTTTTTCGCTTAGAGGCTGCACTAGAAATTGTTAATCAACAGCAACAGTATGTTCCAATACACTTCTAATTAAAAGGAAGGGATCATTGGAGGCAAAATCAGATGATATCGTACAACTTTTCTTTAACTAGATGCGAAATGAGTTCCTTGGGCTTCCTTTAACTTAAAAACAACAAAGGAAATGTCTTAAATATTGAACTTTTATAGTTACTTATTCCTATATAACTAGGAAAATTACATTAATTATCTCGATAAATATTCTAAATGGGAGTATTTTCCAGAGAACAGTATCTTCCCATGTCCACTATACAATCGTGACATGATGGCTACAAAACATTTACCACTTTTTTCCTACGGCTTCATTTCTGTATTGGGTTTGATACAGATTCCAAACTGCGATGGGGTGGCTCTGAAGAGGTGCGGCTGGGTCAAAAGTCGATGGGCGAGATGCTTGTCGGCGCATCTTGCCTCTTTTCTTCCAACTTATATTTTCTGAGTGCGGTGCATTTGTTCCTTCAAGAATTAGTTGTAACTTAGTGGGTGTGTTGATGAGTGCTTCAGAGAGAGATACCGGAATGTTTGAAGATTCTTTTCATATCTGCGCCATCTGTGTCTTTTCTAGCAGAGCCTGAAAAAGATAGAAATTGTAATGAGACAGAGTAAATGGTCACACCATGAAATCGTGTTAGCCTAAGGCAATAAAATGAGCATTTAATGCTTTTGTATTTTACAAAGGAGTTATTACAACGCGCTTTTACTTTATATAAGTATTAAGATATTTCTAGTTTTCAAAATGGTTTAATGTGTATTGAGCTCAGTTACTTTGACGACAAGATTAAAAATAGATTTATACTAAGTATTATATACGCACACATGTGCATAAGTTTTCAGAAGTCAATTTATTACTACTAAGTATGCTCATTTTCAAACACATTAATGCATCAATTTTATAATTTATATTTATAAACAATTTTCTTATTTTTACTTATTTTTTCCAGCATTTTTTTTTAAAAGGGACATGTGTAAGGGATCTAGATTGATTGATTGAATATTTACGTCGCACTGTTCAGCTACACGAGGGCTTTTGGCGACGGACCACGTAATTTTGAACCATAATCAAGTGACGTAGATGACACCTGAGCTGGCACCCCCTTTCCTAACTACCGCACCACACCAACGGGAGGATATTTCAGCTATCGACAGATTTAACGTGCATCGCTGCCCTACACGGCGGGTCTTTAGTGGTACAGGGCTCGAACTCGTGACAAGGCAAGCCACGATCCGATACCCATATCACTCGGCTACCGCGGCCGTAAGGGATCTAGAACCTCTAACCATACAAGTTAAAGCACTACAAAAACTGAAAAGCACTACATGTGATAAAAAAAAGCGATATTAATTGTAGCACATAGCTATATCAGCAATTTACTATAAGCTCATTTCTATGAATTAAATTTTAAAGAGTGGAAAAAATAAACGGAGCACAATATTTCAATTTTCTCTCCTTTTGGAAAAATCATTTTGTTCTTTCAACTAAATTGCATAAAACATAAAATAAATGTAAATCTAATAAAAATAAAAAGAACATTGAATTAAATTCTAATACATATAAATATAATTGCTTTTCTAATATTATAAGTATATCACAACATGTGTGTATCTCAACTTTCAACGTCATTACAATTGTTTAATAATATCTATAAATTTAAAGAGTACCAAAGTACACAATAATTTGGACTATTACTCCTAAAAATAATTAAAACTATATTTAATCCTTTTATTAAACTAGTTTTGCTTGTTTTAAATTCCGAAATTAACTGCATGCTATTAAATATATTTTCTCTATCTGTTATTCAAGATTTTATCGATGAAGCACTTAGAAAAACCTTACTTTATCTAGAACTTTTCGTTATGGGACATTTCTGGCTCACCTTTGTGATTGTTAATCAAATAATAAACCTAGTGTCTACAGCAGGGGTCAACAATCTACCGCACCCGTGCCACATGTGGCACAATTCTCAGTGACACTCTGAACTACTCAGTGAATTTATCAATATTTGTGTGGATGGAAGTTGATATAAATTTGTAATAGGCCTTATTTGAGAATCACGGATTCTTACGGAATTACGAAAAAATTTGAAAGATAACTCCAAAGATAAATTTACAACTATTTTATAAATCATTGAATGTCATTGCTGGGGAGATTTATTTGTTCCGAAGACAGAAAACTGCATGTATTCTGCTTTTGGTTCTATGTAACTCAAACTCAGTGGGCAATAGCCCATGAAGGCCAGGGCCTACTGTGTCCATCCCAGTATACGTGACCTTGGGTCCTGAGGTGTATGAGCAGATGTCCCGATAAGGTGGTCAGTCTTAAGCAAGGCCCCCAGTGTTTAAGTCCCCAAGCAAGCCTGGTACTCATTTATCGACATACTGCAGTAGGAATGAAAGGTTGAGTCGACCTTGCCCAGCCCAGGAATAGAACCCGAACCTGTGGTGTTGAAGCGCGATACGCTACCATTCGACCACTGGGCTTTTTGGTAAAAAATGTATGTATGTAAAAAATGTTTCCTCATATGAAAAACTTTTCCGAGTCCACAAAGAAATTGTTTAACAATTGAATGCTCAGTATCGAATCAAAATGAGAGTAACACATTATACCACTGATTTTTTAATATGAAAAAACAGAGCGGTGCAAACATTAGATTTGCATTAAAATTTTCTCATTTATTTTTTTATTTAACTATAATGAAGGGGAATATTGATATTTTATGCTGTCTATTTTTATTTTAGTAAATATGTTCAAAAGTATACTTAATACATGTACAATTTTAATTTTTTATATTTTTGTTGAAAATGCCAATATATTTTATACTGTTTATTTTATATTATAAGTAACTTTAAATGATACAAAATTAATAAATAATGAAACTGTAAGTCTATATTATTGACCTATATTCTCTTATTATACATGCCTTATCGCGGGAATCGAAATGTTTTAAATATCTCCTACTGTGTGGCACTCTCAATCATATGGGTAGATTGGCTTGGCACGCCAGAGCTAAAAGGTTGCCGACCCCTGGACTACTCCTTTACTTTGTAGCGGATATCTACATAAGCCAGAAACAACCTCCGGACAGAGGGGTCAACTTTTGTCAAGTGGTATGTTACGTGCTTACGAATCAGGTACAGAGTTCTATCCTCAACTTCAATGCTGCTGCCTCGAAATCAATGGCGTAGTTAGTTCTGAATGGGTCCCGAATCAAAACTTCTTCGGGGCCCTTTTTTAGAAATGAAAGCCTTGTTAGTGTTACTGTAGTTACACATTTTAGGGACCCTGTAGCTTGGGGGCTCCTTATCATTGATGCTGATACGGCGGTAGCGACGACCCTGCTCACAAAATGTACACAACTGCAACGACCTGGCTCCAGAAACTGGTTTTTTTTATGGGGGTGAATTGATTAATCAAATAATACAAACGATTTTAATCTTGGTTCAAACAAAATTAATGTGAAATATCTTCATAACGTAATTCATTTGCTTTTGAATCAGTGATTTCAATTTTAAAAAATAAATTTTAAATTGTATACTTTTATGAATCTTATTACATGTCTCTAAATAAAGTATTAGTAAATTATTATAGTTAAAAAAATAAAAAGTTTTGAGAAAATAAACTTAAAGTAAACATTATCATCGTGTGTTAATTAAAATACGCAATAATATTTAAATACTAAACTACGCTGAAATATGAATGATTAGAAATCAAATAATAAACTAGAAAATCTAATGAAAAAGTTAGCAACAAACCCTATATGTACTTTTATAACTGAAATCTAAAGACAATTATATATCACCCCCAAAAGTAAGTTGAATGTATTTTTTTTATTCTTATACTGCGTCTAGAAATGAAATTTTAAACAGTTATTAACAATCCCACCCACGATTCTTCTTATTTTCTGTTCAACACCCAATTTCCTCGAAAGTATATCCAAAAACCTTTCAAGTAAAATATGACTTTGAATGTGAGCTATAAAAATATATGTAAGGGGAAAAGGGAAACAATATTAATGTTAGTCCCTGAAAAGACACAATAAAATAAATACTTTTCATAAAAATATTATGTTTATTTTCCTTATTATTTTACAGTTTAAATATTTTATTGAATAAATTATTTCTGTCGACGTGTTAATGAATCCCTACAGATTACAGACATGTCGCGATACCAAATTTCAGACAGAATACGAAGCTCCTGATTACAGTGCCGATTTATTCATTGGCGTTTAGGGCGGGCGCCCGGATAAGCTGGACTTAACCAGGTTTTCTGGTAATAAATTTTGATTCGCCAGTGCTAAGGGCGCTTGTAGGTCTTCTGCACCTAGGGCCCGAAATGTGCCTCAATCAGCACTGCCTGATTACCTGGTTTTTTTTATAACAGGTTTTTATCTAAATCTGAAATCTTTTTCCCTAAATCTAAAAAATTAACGAAAATTGCAACCTTGGTATAATAAATATATTGTACTATATTAATAAATATATAATACTATTTTTTATATATTTCGAATTTTTTTTCAATACTTTTTTTGAAAATCTAATACATTATTAAACAAAATTTAACAGGTGTTAAAATTTGAAATTATTGAGGTTACAATTGGAAGAGAAATTAATTATGCTTGTTTCAAGTAACAAATTATTATTAAAATTTTTAGTCTTCTTCAAAAGCTCATTCACTTCAGAATTTATATATTTCTGAGTGTAATTCTACTTATGTAACTTTAACTCATTTTTTGTATATTTTTATGATCTATCCATCATTTAAGCTATATACATTACATGAAAATTCGAATGTTTCTTGAAATACAGTTCTTAAAAAGAATTCTTTTATAATAAAAGTAATGTTAAGAAAGAAATTATACTGATAAAAATACCGCATTTACTAGAATCTAAGCCGTACTATTTCCCAGTGTTTATGCTACCGAAAATTGAATGCGTCTTAGAATCAAAGGTAAAACATTTGTTGGATGGGGGAAATTAAGTTCCTCCACCCTTTTAAAGGGAAAAATGTAGCCATCTATTCTGGCCACATGCATCGATCACTTATTCCATTCCGCAGTTTATCTCCAGTATTCAGTCTATCCTATACATCGTTGTGTTCTCATATTAAATGTGTGTTTTTTTTTCGGTATATGCCCTTTCTTTTAATCACCTAAACATCAAAGATATCGGTAATAACATCAAGACGAGTGCACTATGACACAAGTATGAAAAGGGAGGCAATTGTATGTGCAGAAGAAAAAACGGAAACACAGCAGAGGTCACTAAAAATTTGACACGGATGAAACAAATATATGTCGATGGCGTAAACAAAATATGACTTTTGCTTGTAAATGTACAACAGTCTTTAATAATTCTTTTACATTCTTTTATAATGCATTCTTTAAAAAAAATTGTTGCATAACAAATGCACTGGATGGTACGGGAGAAGACTTCGTGTGGGAAAAGGACGACGCCAGTACCAATTCCGATGACAGCTGTGACAATGAGAGCGACGAATCATTTTCGAAACTTAATACTGACAGGTAGAGTAATTATATGTTCTTGTATGTATTTGAAAGTTTTTATTTCTGGTGACAAATTAATTATTAACTTCTCTCTTATTATTCGTAATTATTATTTTTTTAAAAGTTTCCTAAGTATCGGATATTGATGAACCTTTTACACAATTTTTTATTTTTTTCCTTCTCAAAAACGGGTAGAGAACTGGGGGTGCGGTTTAGAATCGATGACAACATTTTTTTCACAAAAACATTTCGAGAATTCGGGGTGAGGCTTAGAATCGAGTAAATATGGAATTATTAATTCTATAAAAAATGGAAAAAATACTGGATAAATTTTGAAGAAAAGCAAAAATAAATCAATTTTTGCTCAAGCATTTGTTAAACAAAACTAACCAACAAACAAAAAGAATGAAGTATAAAGAAATATAAAATAGTGCCTAAAATTTATATATACTAACAAAACATGCGTTTTTTTAAACCAAATTAGTATTTTGAAAATGTTAGCATATATTTCAAAAAGTAAATTACTTTTAATCTTTTGTTTTAAGACTTAAGAGTCTAAAGATGAGTCTTTGACATTAAACAATGAGAGTTGCACAACGAGAAGTAAAATATGAGAATGAGGAGACACAAGTAAGTAGAGTATTGTGTATAATTTAAAATAAGTTTTTACAAAAAAATTCAAAAAGTAAATAAATACTAACTCTTTGAAATGTTTTACGAGGTTTCATATTTCTCTCTTTTGGTAATTTCTATTTATAATCCATTGTATACTTAATCTCAAAAATCTACAGTTGAACTATGTTAAACTTTGTATTCTTTTTAACTGTCCTACATAAATTTCTGTTTCATGAAAATTGTCCAAAGCGAATTTTAAAAGAACAGTCTTGGAAAATATGGCATTGTTTGAACAAATCAAATTTATAAAGGGATTTTTTGAAAAATTATGTTTTTAATCCTCTGAAATAATTTAAAATAAAAGCGATGTATTGTGAAGATGATTAATTTTACAAACCACGAATCACTCACAAGTTTATTGTGATGCAATAAAAACACTCATTACATGATAAGAAGTAATATAAAAAAAAAATTTTAAGTCAATTTCTACTTAGATCGACAAAGAAAAATTTTATTTTAGCTACTTTTTATTAAGGTATCTGACTACGCGCGTTCGGAACCGTGATTTTAAAAAAGCGCATAAATGGATAATTTTCATGACATTTAGTGTCACTTAGATTAGAATACATGTATAAAATTGTTTTAAGGACATTTTGACAAAAAAAAATTATTTAAATACAATATTTCAGCAAAAAATTAACTTAGAATAACCTTTTATTTCAAAATGTTTTCCTTTTGGGAAAAATGCTTCTATTATAATAATATTTTGCCTGTATAAAGCTCAGACCTCTGTACAGAGGCTCAACTATGATTTTTGAAAAATTCACATTATATTCAGAGTTACAACCAATTGAAATAATTAACGGCGTTTTTTTCTTAAAATTTCTCCCCTCTGTTGTCGTAAAACATGGATAAACCCACTTCTAAGTTATATATTTCAAAAATTCTAGTTGAGTTTCTGTACAGAGGTCTGAGCTTATATACAGGCAAAATATTATTATAATAGAAGCATTTTTCGCAAAAGGAGAATATTTTGAAAATGGGTCATTCTACGTTCCTTTTTTGTCAAAATATTGTACTTAAATAATTTTTTATTGTAATAATATTCTTAAAACAATTTTATATACATTTTCTAATCGAAGTGACATTAAATATGATAAATATTATCCATTTATACGCTTTTGCAAAATCACGGTTCCGAACGTAGTCGGATACCTTAAATAGTTACAATATAAATATGCATATACATATGGCAGAATCACCACATTAAGTGGTAATTAATTTTTATTTATTATCATTAAAGTATCGCATTGTCATCCAAAACAGCCGTGTATATAAAATTTCAGTTAAACTGCATGCTTTAAAACGTAAGAAAAAAATCTTGTAAAGTTTTGACTCAAGTTGCTAAAAATGAAATCAACGTGGCTGTATCTGTAATTCTTTAAATATTAGTTTCGGTCGATTAATTTTAATTAATTATAATTAAATTATCGTACTGTTACCCAAAACAATAGTGTACAGAAAATTTCAGCTCAAACGAGGACTTTAAGAGAAAAAACATTTTCAAGTTTCGACGCAAATCGCCAAAAATGACGCCAACGTGGTTGTATTTCTAATTAGTTTTAACCAATTAATTTTTATTAATCATAATTAAATTATTATATTGTAATCCAAAATAATAATGTGTATAAAATTTCAGCTCAATTGAGCGCTTTAAAATGTATTTTATTAGCGATTGAAAATTCTACCAAGATAAATAAATAGAAATCGTGAGCTAATAGTATGAGAGAGAGAATTGAAAAAATATACAATTAGCTTTTGTTTAAAATGTAAAATTTAAATAAACGTAAAATGTTACAAACAATTCTAGCAATAGAAAGTGTTTTAAGGAAAAAAATTGTGGGAAAATGTGATTTAAATGTTACTAAAATGATTCTAAAAATAATTCGTTTTAAAGTAGGAATTGTGAATTTCGTATAAAAAGTTAAAAAAATAAAAAAAAAAAAATGTTGAAATAAATTTCTGATGTGAAAAACTCGACATGATATCCAAAATTCTCATCCAAAAAAGGGAAATATGCACAAAAAATAACTACTTTTAGAAAAAAATTTAAAGAGGTAAAATTAATGCCGAAATATATTATACATATGATACAAAGATCCTTAAACTTTTTTTTCATTTAAAAAAAAAACTATAGGATCATAGATGGAACCTCATACTTTCTGAAAAAAAAAAAATTATTTTATATATACATATACATTTAAGTAAAGATTTTTAAATTATATTTATTATGTAAGTGCTTCATATTAAACTTTGCATTCGAAGAATACATATCATATGACTCATTTTCCAAATTCCAGAGGTATACATTGCAGTATAATCAATAATACCAACATGGTATACAATGCTGTATAGTAAGTAAAACACTAAAATCAAATATAACCGAATTATAGTTAAAAGTAATCAAGAGAGAAGAGATATACTTTATTAAAAGCTAAAATTTGAATTACTACATGGACGATATTGTTATCAGAATGCTAAATTTATAAGTTGAAATATCATATGTTAAGATGAAAACTTAGATTAAACTGTTTCTCAAAATAAAGTAATGAAGAAGAATTGTTTTAGAATAAAGTGTGAAAGGATATATCATTATCATAAGTGGCTAAACAGCCCAGTTATGAATCAATGCCATTGCCTCATGAGTCAATTGCCCAATGAGTAAGAAGTCATCTGAAGATTTCTCCATAATGATTTCTGATTGATCTTTGTGATCTCCAGTTCTTTTCATTAATTTCGAGAAAATCAGATAAAAAAAACGTAAACTTCAGAAATTAATACTTAACAATTATGTATAGCAGTTATTATAATTATATGATAAATATATATATATTTACTGAGAAATATTTAAGTGGATATTAATGATGTCTTTTTATTTCATGATGAAGAAAAAATCGATATAGAATGGATATCTTCGATTATACAGATTAATTCAAATATTTACATAAAATTCCTCCTTCCCTACAGTTACTAGGATAGGAATTTCCAGCGAAACATTACAATTTGGGTACTTTTCCGTTTCGCCGGCGCAGGCGATAAAGTCGCCAAAAATGATACAACCAAAGCCAAATGGCATGTTCCCGCTGGTAACCTTTTAACACCACATTTTCTAAACAAGTCGCGATCTTATCTCATTAGTAACGTCTTTTTTTTTCGAAATACATAAAAAAATGGATGAAAAACCAATGAGAACTTGCATTTATTAACATTTTTTTAATATGTATATTGTGCTTTATCGCCAATAACCCCTGCTTGGCGAGATTTGAGCCAGCGAAACGGAAAAAGTACCCAATTTTGCTATTAAACGAGTTCTTAGAATTACAGCTTTCTTTATTGTGAAACACTGTACGCTTTAATGTTTTGGCATGAAAAACTTTGGAGAAACACATACACACACATAAAAAAAGAACTTCTTATCTTCTTATAAAACAATACATCTTTTTCGTGGTTGGAACGGCTAGTGCAATTTTTCGAATCCACTTTCTATTCCCGCTGTCCATTCCTCTCGGAAACCTTTCATTATCATTCACTCTTTGTTACACGTGAGAAATGTGCTGCGGAACAATTCCTTAAGCAGAACTATGTTGTTCTTGACATAAGGTTTTGAATGTCAAGGGCGTGGCTTACGAATTCCTTACTCGAACTCGACGGAACACACCTGATATTTTTCTTTCTCTCCTTCGCTTGTTCATTCTTTTTTTAGATTATGATGCGACCTAGTTTATTTTCTTTGCATATCGTGGAAGAATCATATTCGTTCTCGATTCCCATGAAAGATAAAGAAGCAACCACCGGAATAAGTTCAATGGTTTCCGCCCGACCTCTCAAGGATATCAAATTTATTATAAGAATGGGTAGATTCGAATCGACGTCAAGGGGGAATCATAGACACAGAAGCTTTAAATTGATAGGTTTTTTTTAAAATGATGAATACTTTATGATATACACTGATAGGTATTTTGAAAGATAAATTTATTTGTAGCAATTCTTGGTGTGGAATATAATTATGGATGTTTGAAAGACATTTAATTTTCAACTCAACAAAATAAAATGCGCATTGTGTATAATCATATGTTATTTTTCTTGCCAGTTAGGTAGCTTTCTTACCTTCAGCAATTTTTTTGCCGCTTAGAGGAACATCCGTCTCACAGACGGGTACGCATTTTTTTTTTTTTAATTTTAATTACTTTAATGACTGTTTTAAATGTCCTTATTTCTCATGAAATTGAGTATGGCTCAAATAAGAAGATGTGTGGGGTTAAATCAAGTACAACTTTTTTTCAGGATATATACATTAGATAATTTAATTAAAACATGAAACGGATAAACGAAAATACAAGCTTTAATATTTAAGTCTTTATGAGGCACACTATATTAATATATTTTTATCACTAGAATTATGACTAGCATTTTTATAAAAACTGATTTAGAAGTTATTTATATTCATGTAAAAGTAATTAAAAATAATAATACCAAAAACGAAAAAACTATAGGAACAAAAGTAATGCGAAAGTAAAACTAACAATGCATAAAATTATGGGAACAACAGTAAACATAATATTTTTATAGAGTACAAATATCTTATGTTTTTTTTTTTGGGGGGGCGCCTGAAAGAAAATAGAAGCTCCACATTTAACGCATTTATATGACGTCATTCTATTTTTTTTGTAGGGACAAAAATAGCAATTTCTTCTTTTTTCTCATGGCTGCCATCTATAATAATCATAAATAACTAAAAAAAATGCAAATTAAAATATTAGAAAATAAATATTGTCGATAAATCCGTCTGCGAGGCGGGACACTAAAACATACGTGCGGAGGCATATCCGTCTGATAGACGGTGATAGATAAGAAAAATCGCATATACCGTGAGTTGAAAAAAATCGCCAATTATCACCAAGTGATCCTCTCCCTGGGTAGAGTTCAACTGAAAATATTAAGGCAGCCCACCCCAAAAAATCACACCACAGCGCTATCCATAGGCATCAAAGTAAATCATCCCCGTCTGAGAGACGGATGCTCCGGTCAGAGAGTTAAAGTAGTATAGGATCTAATTGTAACTTCTTTCATATTTATAAGTTTCCATAAAATCCGGCGTATAACGCGCACGTATACTTTCAAGCTGCAATTTTTAATTCTTAGGAATATTCGCCGTATAACGTGCACCCCCTTTCTTGAGAAGGAATTTGAAATGTACATGCGTAATGCTATTATGTTTGGAAGTTATTTTTTTGAGATATTGTACCAAAATTTTGAAAAAAATAGTATACTCCTAGAACTAAGTTCATAAGGAATGTATAATTTCTTTTAAACAAACAGTATTTTGATATATGTAGAATAGCATTTTTATGCCCATCTTTTTATTTTTTATTTTTAAAGCTATCATTTTTATACGCACACCCGTAAATTTCGGTTTTATTTTTTGTGTTAACAGTGCACGTTATACGCCGGATTTTACGGTAGTTTGTTTTGGAGCGTTTGAAATTTTTTTTACGGACAAATGATCCATTACAAATAAATTATAGAACTATATTATTTTACCCTTTTTTTTCAATATAAATATTGCATTTACAATTATTGGTTGAAAAGAGCACCCTAGGAATAAGTTGCAAATGTTTTGTAAAATTTTGGTTTAAACAGCTGTAAGTTTGATCTCACTATTTCTTTAAATAGATTCGCTAATTTTTCGAGTCATTTGAAATGACACTTTATATTACTGTTTATTCTGGATCATTTTTTTCGAAAAAAAAATTATTAATTCTGTAAATTTAAAAATGCATTTGTATATCTTTATAACAATAAGTGACTTTCCCAAATGGCACATTTTTTATTTATCTTTATTATATGTGTATTTAATTATAATAAATACTAAATATTACATAAGGTATACCGGATATTTGAAAACTAGGGTAATTTCATATAACTATTAAAATTATGTAAGCTATAATTATTAATGAATATAGAAAACGGCAGGACACTATAGTCAAATTACGGTTTTCAATATTCGAATTTAAAACAAATTAAAATTTTAAGAATTATGTGACTTTTGATTTCAAGATTGATTTATTAAAAAGCATATAAATAATAATTGAATTTCTGGTACAAATACAAATACAGATTAATTTAAATGAGACATTGTGTTTAAATGTTATTTTCTAATTACTAAAAAAACATGTAGTAATTCTCAGTTCTTATTTTTAAATAGATTTTCAAATAGTAATTAATAACAATAATAAATATATTATGATGAAAATTGTGAAATGAAAAAATAAATATATATATATAAACATTTTGAATCTCCCTGTAATAACAAACACAATGACATTTTTTTTATTTGAGAATTCCTAAATTCCTTAAAAAAAATACCGAAAAATAGTTTTATGCATATTGATTCTAACTTTTTGCTTTAATATCTCCTATATTCGTCAATCTATAAGAGTTTTGAAATCCATTTTTTAACTCAAAATTTGTATAAGTGCAAATATTTTACCGACTAAAAGAAAAGTTGAATTACTTATTTTATATTATGTTATTTTCAAAAATATTTTTTATACTCAACTGCAAAATATTTAATCGTCGCTTTATTTAAAAAAAAATTAAAAAAATGAAGAGATTTAGCTCTAGAATCAAATGTATTTTAAATCTGATCGCCGGTATCTTAAATCGTTTTGAAATTTACATCTGTTATGGAAAGAAATAAAATTTGTATTAAAATCACGTAATCTATCAGTCAAAGCAAATGATCAGACGACTTCTTTTTCTATTGTTAAGTGAAGACTAAATCAATTGAATAACTGGGAATAATTTACATTCTTAGCCTTAGTACAGATTTTCGATTAAATTGTGCCATGTAGCATAAATTATTTAAGCTACGAGAAATATACACGTGTTACCGTTAAAGTATGAAATCCTTTATTTCATAGATTAACCAGACAAGTCAGTTAAAGAATATAAAATAAGTGAATTCTACGATTTAACTAGGTATTCTATTGAATAACGATTACTTGATCGTTAAAGTATGGAATACGGCACTCGAAAGTTCTTTGAACTGGTTCTAGCTGCTAGCTGTTTGAACCCCAATTCAAAATATCATCACAGCAATTTTTGCTCTAATAAATAAGAAAAAATAAAGTAAAGATATTTCACAAAATTTAAATTAATATTATCTTACAATTTTGTTTGAAAAAGTTTACACACAATGTTTTTTATGAAGCAACTGTTCTTTTTCCCAGAAGTATTTTTTTGATAATATTTAAGTATAACTATTTCTGCAACGTATTCTTTTTTTTCCTTTCTGTTTTTAGCAATATTAGCAATAAAAAATTATATAATCTGCTTTTACTTATTACTTATCAATTAATCATCCGCAATAGGGATAAAATGTAGTTTTTGAGAGATTTTAGCTATTTATGATCAATTAATTTATAAAATAACTTTAAAATTGTTTATTTTTCACTTAACGGTCTATCATTAGTTATTTTATACAACTAGTTATTTCATAGAATAACTAGGTGAAGTATGAGAATTTTCATCAATTATATATTTAACTGACTTGTCTGGTTATTTCATGAAATACCTCTTTATTCTATGAAATAACTGAATTATTCACTTTAACGGTAACATATACATTAATGAAATCTTAAGATATTATTAACGTGCATTATATTATTACACTTATTTATATTAATTTCTCGGTTATACCTAAGGGAACCCATTTTTTATTCAAATACATGAAAAACAAAAAGAAGCGTACAAAAACAAAAGAATTAATTTTTTTCAAAGGAGAAAGATTTTATAAAAATTACTTCAATTTTTCCTTGTTTTTTTCCCCTTATATTGACAATTATTTTTATTACTTTTCATGCCTCAATATATATAAAATTTATAATATAATAATAAATATATATTATTATATAATATAATTATATAATATATATAATTTTAAATATATATAA
>BMAV01005726.1:155051-170547 GCA_019973955.1 Trichonephila inaurata madagascariensis | reverse complement strand
TATATAATATAATTATATAATATATATAATTTTAAATATATATAATTCAAACATAACTTAATAATCAATTAAAAAATTGAAATCATATGAATCTTATAACATTAAGTCCTATTTCAAAATATCAATGGCGCGAATATAGAAGATAAAATTCCAACGTTTTCAAACGAAATTAAAAAATTATAAAATAAAAATTTATAAAATATCCAAGTGCAACCTCGGACTTAGGACCGATAAGTGGGGTTAAACTAGTTTGATGGCGCCAACCTTCCCCCTATTGCAACTTGGTAAGTTAATCGGAAAATATCCAATTCTCAAAAATTTAAAAATTAAAAAGTTAAAATTAAACCATTAAACTTGAAAAATTAAACTATTCGCCATCGCATTCCGAAAGATATTATAACATTAAAATATTAAAATTCTAAAACAATTAAGTGCATAATATAAGTGAACCATCGAACACCAAAGATGACGCACCCATCTTTAAAGTAGTTGAATAGGTAGAAAAAAATGTCTAAAATCCAGTATTTTCACAAATGAATAGCGTAAATCATTAAAAACTCACCAAAGAGCATCCTATCAATAATTCAATTCACAATTTTTGAACGATTTTTCTCTCATATTTAATACAACAATTACCACTCCTATATTTTGCTCATAATATATATATGTGTGTGTGTGTGTGTGTATCGATGCATGAAAAGTAATAATAAAAAATAAAAAACCGGAGGACTTATATATATATATATATATATATGTTTCAGAGCGTCCTTTTTATTTAAAATAAAAATATACTTTTATTTAACCCAACACTGCAAATAAGAATATCTGTAATTTTTATTCATCATTGGATAATGATATAAAACATTTGTCTAATTTCTAAAGTAAAAAAAGTAAATATTAAATGGGAAAAAAGTTAACACAATTTTCTTTGATGATAGGTTTAAAAATTGAGAAGGGAAAAGAATAAAACCACCTCCTCAACGTTCTTCAGGGGAATATCTTACAACTTCATAAAGATTTTTTAAAAAAATTATTTCCTTCTCTAGATAAAAAAAAAAAAAAAACTCTATTAAAGGATGTTTGTGGAACAGTGCTTACCCCTGCGTGAGCCACAGTTGTTGGAAACAGACGGTAAAACCATTTTGTTTTGCCGGGAAGAGGTTAAAAAAAAAGAAGTCTGAGGGCAATATTGAAAAAAAACAAAACAAGTATTGTCTCTTTTAAAACCTTTGCGGTCACGACATGCATTTCACCTAAAAACACATCTTTATTTAGAAATTTTTTTTTTATTATTTTCCGTGAAACAATATAACAGAAATTCTATCGTAAAACTTTGTTTTGAAAACAATGTAACTCTCAAACGAGTTATACCCCCCCCCCCAAAAAAAACATTTAACTGATGGCACCACATTCAACAAAATGTTTTGCAAAAATCAGCCATTCGTGTTATCGAAACCTCTGAACTATATATATATATATTACAATTATGAACGTAGAATAACTATGGATAAAAGCCATGAGGAATGCGTGCTGTTGACTTTTAACTATAATTGTCTTTCTTGACTAAGCCATTTGAACGCGTTGTAAGTGAATCGTGCTGAGCTTAACATTTACGTATAATAATGAGATTTAGCTGCATGAAAAGACTAATGACAAATGTAGTGTAAGCCTATTTGAATATCGTTAACAGTCCCATTAAGCTATTACATCTGCTTTCTATAAAGCTTTTCTTTTTCAAGGAATCGCTGCTTTATTTTTTTTCAAATGTTTAGAACAGCTAAGCCAAACGTTTTTCTGGCGCTATTAAAAACTTCGATTTCAACAATAAAAAAGTGAATATAGTATTTATTTCTTATTCAAGTGTTATTTGATTTTTTTCAATAGAGAGTAAAATCGTTCTTATTTTGATTTATTTTTTATTTTGTATACTTATACTATTGCATTCCAGCGATTTTATTCTGTTGTAACGAATTTATCAACTTCATTTACAAAAATTTTGCAAGCATAAATGCTTTTAACTGAAGTGAACTGCGTTCTGTAGTGAAGTATATAATGGCCTTGTCAAATACAGCTGTCAGTATTGATTGATACTGTGAATGGCTCAACTTCATATTGAAGAATAATTGTCAACTATCATTGTATAGTGCTGTGTGGATTTAACATATAGAATTCAATGATATAGAGGCGAGGTAATATCAAGCTTTACGAATTAGTAACAGCTACACATAATTTATTAATTTATGTTAGATTATTAATTTCTTTTAATCCTAAATTAGGGTTTATTTTTGTTTCGTCTTTCGAGCTGAAGGTTTAAAAAAACCATTTAGGTTAATATAAAAAGAACTACATTTCTGTTCTTTGTCTTTTAATGAATTTATTTTTTCTCTTTTGGAAATATGAAACTACAATATTTATACAAATTAAGATCGGTCATGATATATATTAGATGTTTTACCATTACTGTTCTTCATGGCTAAAAAAAAACAACATATAATTTAATCAGTAGATGAAGAAGTATGCTATATATATATTGTATTTTTTAAGTTCAAGAAAATGATATAGAAACGCTTACAGAGTATTCATGATTACTTTCTAATTTATCATATGAAAACTATAGTTAACTGAATCTTTTGTCAATATGATAATTATTTTTAAAGATGTGTTAGCAGTTAAATCTCCTGTTCATAAATTTGGAACATATTTATTCATCCTTTTTTGTAAAGTTAAATGCAAAACATATCCTTTTGTATGAATTTTTTCATAGTTTTGTTGTTGTTGTTATAAATACCTTAATCTTGATCTATGCCCTTTTAAGCTCGAACTTATTTTGTTTAATATCACTCTCCACAAATTCACACACACACATTTTCCAAAATTTCATACTTATTAATCATTTACTTTCCACTTTAAAGAAATAATTTGCTTTTTCAAAATAGCAGTAAAAATAGAAATAGAATTTCAGCATGTTTAATGAAACTGTTCTTCTTAGTATTTTGTATGAATTTAAGACTAATATAGATTATAAAAATTTATAAATGTTTCTGCTGTATTAATTATTAATGCCACCTGATCGATAATGCCAGATCGAGCCCCCCACGAAATTCATTGTGGCAAAGGGCTGGTTTTGGTACGCCTTTCGTTAGCCGTTACTTTTATTTACTTAAACAGTTGTCATCGAAATAATATCTTACACATTCTCTTACAGATATGTGTATTTCTTTGAAATGTATTCTTAAAATTTCTTTTATATTTATAAGTGGAAAAAATTGAGTGGGTGCTTATGACCACATGATAGAAATGAAAACTTGTGATATGTTCTGGCCAAGAGAATCCAATATAATATTGTTCGAATGTAGAACGCTTTATTTCAAGATACCTTCAAATGCAGGCATTTAGAAGATCTCTTTTTTGTGCCCATTCATCGCTGGATTTGTTTATTTCATCTATTTTCTGTAAGGGACGATGTTTAAATAATTACGCATTCTTTTTTTTTATATATAAGTAAATACGATTTATAAATGTCAATTAGTCTAATTATTTAAAAAAATTCCTATGTAAGTTACTTATGTAGATTATATTTTTATATGTTTAAATGGTACTTACGTACTATCGCAACAATGCGAACTTTCAAGATAACTCGCCAAGTTGGCAACCTTGATTTCTCATGTGTCAGACGCGCTGAATTGGCAACCATGGGCTTCCTTTCGTATAATGTCGCCAATGTCGTTGCTATAATACGAAAGTACCGTTTATATAACTTATATAACGCCGTATACTATGTAAGGCAATGAAAACTTATGCCTTGAGAAGAGCCCCGTTTGCTGTTCTTAAAATTCTCTAAGCAAACAAAAGAAGAAGGTTCATACTTTTTCAGAATTAATGCTTTTATTTTCTCGTAATCCCTTAGCTGTCATCACTAATATAAACCAAAATATTGGCAACTTTCTCAACATTAAAATTTTGGATTTTAATTCTTTTGGCACATTTTTGTGCTTAAATATCCTTTCTCTGAAACCAAAAACTCTATTTGTTCATCTTGAATAAGATGAAAAAAAATGAGTCTTTTTCAGTAAAAGATGAGTGTAAATATTTTTTTTATTTTTCGATTGTTAACTCATGTTACATCTATTTCAGCTGAAATTCAGCCAATAATTTTAAAATGCCTGATGGATGAAGGTATGGCTGCACAATGTGTTACAAACAATATAACTATTCAAACATTGACACTATCAAATGAAATAACTACTATGCTTCATGAAATTGGAACATGTTAAATCTGTAGGGGCTCAAAGTCCTTCCGCTGGCATGATGTGGAAGTTAGGGGAATTGGGTGCCAGCTCAGGTGCCATCCTCGTCATTTGACTTTTCAAAATTCCGAGATCCGTCGTCAACAGCCCACGTATTACTGTAAAGTGCTCAGTTATGAACGCAAATAATTTCCTTTAGAAATTCAAAACATCAAATTATCCTCTTGCAAATGTTTTCCTTCCTTACCATATATAAGAAGCACTATATGTATATTACATTTCTATAAAAATCTGCTTCAAAAAATTATTTCTTATTAATAATAGTTGTAAAAAAATTTCTCTTAAATAAAAAAATAAATGCCATATAATTATAGATAACTTAGTTGTCTTTTACTTCCTCTTAAAAATGACATTATACAACTTATACATTATACCAGTCGTTCCCAAAGTGGTCCCCGATATTATTCAGGGGGTCCATAGAAAATTAAATTTGATTTGGGGGTCCTTGAACAACGCCAGGGGGTCCGCGCAAGGTTTAACATAAAATTAAAAATAAAAATTTTATCTATTTGCATTTTTATGGAAATTTAAAAAGTAAATAAGAATAATTCACTTGGATATTCCCGATTGGGTATTGAACCCTTTTGCACGTGGACTAACTAAGATCCCAAGCACAGATGAATCCACACTGAAACATCCACAAATATGAGGAACTTAAACCAGTGCTTCTCAAACTTTCAATGTTTGCGACCCAATTTTTAATCTTAATTTTCATCGCTCCCCCCTTCACACAATAACAATAAAATGCAATAATAATGCACTTTGAGGTTTAAGCTACAATACGGTTTTAATCCTAAACCGTATAAATTATCAGGATAAATTTTGTATATAATTAAGCCTACGTGAATCACTAGTAACTACGAGAATTAAACTTGTTCTTCACTTAGTATTTTGAGATTAATCATCAAATACATAGTGCAGTACTGATACTCATACATTTATTAGTATATAATATCAGTGTTAATGCACATATTATTTTTATTATGTCCGAATTTATATTTTGTTTTGCTTCTTTTCAACATATCTATAATTTTTTTAAAGCCTTTGTTTTTGACTTTTCGATATGCTCGTGCCCCCTTGTAGGATTATCACGCCCCCCTCCTCCTAGGGGTCACGCTTCACAGTTTGAGAAACGCTGACTTAAGCCAATGTTTGGACAAGGATACCCAAATTCTGGTTACAAAAACATATACCAGTTTTATATCTTGCATTATAGGTTATTGTACAAAAGTTGTTGACTACTTTCCTGTCTTTCAATTTAGTATAACGTAGATTCAGTGCCGTAAGAAACCTCATCACAAATAAAAAAAAAAAAAGAAAGAAAGAAGAAAGAAACCGATTAAAAACTAGTGCTTGTGGGGATTTGCGGTTGCTAGTCACAAATATTGAGACGGACATAAATACATCCATGACATCTCATCAAATTTATCCAAGACATAAGTTTTTTTAAAATTTTATTTTAAATAAAAGTTATATAATCTCAATATATAAATAATTCTTCAAATTTTTTTTTTAAATTAGTAATTTTTCATAATATGCATTTATGTAGCTTTTTCACTTGAGGGGGGGGGGGACCTTGGAAAAGTTTTGACTATAAAAAGAGATATACGGATTCAAAAAATTTGGGATCCACTGCATTATACTGTTAAATGAACGATTCTTAGCATACGTGCCTTTTGATGCCTAGTTTAGAATTCAAAAATCGCAGAGCAAATCGATTTTTTTAAAAAAAGTTTTCCTGTTTTAATGAACTTTACAGAAAATTCTCAAAACAAAATTTCTTCAATGGGGAATTTTTTCACACACATTTCTCAAAATCTCCAAAAAGAACTATAGCCGACCTTTTTTTAAAAAATGTAGGTAAATAAGCAAATCAAGATGCGTATAATTTGGCGCGTTACAGAAGACGGAACAAAGGTGAGAACTAGGGAAAAGACACTTTCGTTGCGGTGTGCATGCAATGAATGTAAAAAGAAGAAAATGACATTAGCGTATCCAACCAAGCATGGAAGTAGTGGAGTATAACTAATGTCCGGCAGTTCACCGTATCACCTTTGCGGTGTTTTCACACAAAACTATGAGGAGTACACTAACGTTTGTTTTACGTAATTTTTTTCTTTTATCAGTGGGGTGTTTTTGTTAAGCTGAGAAATAAGATGTTTTTTGTTTCCTGGCGAATGTCATTATGAGGGGATGGGGGGGGGGAAGGAAAAGTTGCATGCGTGTGGTTTTCGTAGAAAAGTAAGAGGACACAATTGTAGAGCATAAGAAGTATTTTAACTTAATAAAGATAAAGTAAAATAATTATCGCATTAGAATGTCCTGGTTTGTATTCTGTATTCAAATTTCACTGTTAAACCAAAACCTTTTTCACAATTCCTACTATTAGTTTACACACTCTCCCTATATATATGTAAGGATAATTAAATTAGATTAAAAATTAAATTCCCTATATAGCACTTAACTTTTTTTTATTTTTTATCATTACCTCTTCAAGTATCAAACTAATCACCCATTTATTTCTTCCGAACATATGGCCTAGCCAATAAACATGTCTAATTCCAGATCGTTATATTTAATAGCCCTATATGTCAGCATTAACTTTCAAGTGCATTCATGAAATCCGCGATCGGTGTTTTAAGTGTTAACCCACTTAAGATTTTCGGTGGCGTTCGTTTCTCTCTCTGCCTCTTAGCGTCAGATGATGTCTAACTTTCCTCAAATAAAGTTCCTTTTTAAAAACTAAGTCCGTTTCTGACTCACAAGACATGTCATATATATAAATATCTTGTTCAAGTTTTCAATCGTTAATAAAATACTTTTTATTTATCCACTTAATTTACGAGGTCCGTCGCCAACAGCCCTCGAGTACCTGGATAATGTAACGGTAATATTCACTCACTCACCCACTGAAAACCCGTCGTGCAGCGGGACAGATGCATGATGCATGTATCTACTAGAGCAGGGGTGGCGAACCTTTATGGATCAACGTGCCATTTTTTCCAAAGAAGTGTCCAATGACGTATAGACGTGCCGTCAAATTATTTAAACTTGTGATTATTGGGAAAATAATAAAACTATATACGAGTAACACAAAACTCTGTTTATTACGAAAAAAATACTTTTAGCCCTGTATAGTTATAAATGTTTTAGTTATTCGTGTAATTATATTTAAAGAGTAACATTAGTGTGACTTCTATTGTTACAGAAAGGATGACAAATAACTTATATTAGAGTTGTAAGATGTTACTTTTTGTGGAATACATGCTGAATTTGAGTCATCTGCCAAACGGTTTCTTAGCAATTAATCACTTTTTTGTGATTCACTTTTTTTGACAAGAGGGTTTATGATTTGTGTGTTTCAAAATACTGTTTTACAGACGATGTTCTGCATACCACTTTTCCAGAACACACAAAACACATACCACTTTGTCACCTTTACAAATATATATATAATGCCATGTTTCTCGGGGTCCCCCAAATTTCTCGGTCCACCTCTGTTACACTTACTAACTTGCATTTTTTGTTCTTTTGCTGAACTAGCCATGTTAAACAACAGTTAAAAATCCTAAATATAGCACAGGTAAGTTTTAAAATACAGCTGTGTATATGAAATTGACTGTGCTATGCGTAGACAAACTTTGCATCATAAGCAATTGTAGTCTACGACGTAACAAAAGCAAGACAATAACAAACGAGTGTGCTCCCCGCTCACTCGTGTTTGATCGTAATACTTTATAGTGAACTTTGAAATTTTGAAAAATAAAATGCAAGCAATTTTGATTCCTGACGTGCCAAAAATATTGTGTCACGTTCCATGAATGGCACGCGTGCCACTGGTTCGCCATCCCTGTACTAGAGGTTACATGGTACGAAGGGGTTAATCCTAAATAAGGAAAATATTAATCTTCGACAGTTCAATGTTAAACATGCATGCAGATTTTTATGTCAATCTGATTGAGCATCACATCACTAAGTAAAGAAATTAAGTAGCCTGACATATCTACATACGAGTACATAAAACAATAAAAATCAAGAAAATTAAAAATGGAAAATGCTTACAAACATATCCTCCTAATTAATATTTTAAGAAATTACCCGACACAGTTCAGTGACATTTCAACCAATGACCTTATCCCATCTTCGATGACATTCAGTAGTTGATGGAGTTGACACCGGAAGAGGCCTTACCGCATCGAATAAAAAAAAGAATAGATGAGAAAAAGAAAGAAAAAAAAGTGATCATATGTGGATGAAAAAACCGGAGAGGAAACAAGCACGAAGGACGAGGGAAAAATAGTGAAAGTAAAGTTTCCCTGTCGTCTTCATAACAGTGCTTGTCACGCGAACACAAGTCATTTATTTGTTTATTTTTGTTTTGTTTTTTTATCTTCTGCTTCTGTAGTACTTTCGAAAGAGGAACAGACTCGGTAGTAGCTTCGGGTATTTTGAGGAATACTCACGGCTATTATTATTTACTACGAAAAACGGAAGAGCAAAGGCCTGATGAATAAGTTTTTTCCCTCCGAAGATATTACAGTGATGATGTAACACGTGAATTTTTTTTCTTTTATAATTTTTTTTTTTGACATTGAGCTACTTTTATTTGCCTTGTAATAATTTCTTTTTTTAACATGTTTATTTCCGTGTATAAGTCGAGGAAGTTTGGGTAATTTTTTTAAAGCTTATTAAGGTTGGCTTGTAAACGGATCCGCTAATCATGGAAAAAACGTAGTTCCGTTATCCATGTGCAAGCGATTTAAATCTCTTAACTCTTTGGGTGTTTCAATTAGAAACTTTATTTTAGAAGAAAAAAAAATCAGACACTTTTCAAAATTAGTGGCAAAATATGAGTTGCTGAATAGCTCCTAAAATTCACATTTGCTCACTGGGATGGCGTCTGGCGTTTTACTTTATGAGTAATATAGAACAAAATTCCACCCGTTTTATCCGCATGGCCAGAGGTCGCTAAAGTGGTGGTCCGCGAGAAAATTTCGATGGTTCCGAGAAAAATGTGGAATATACTTTACTCATCACGTTAAGTTATGTTTTCAGATGCATTGAAACATAATTCAATTCATAGCAATACGTGAAACGTTATTAAAACGATGCTTCATAGAATAACGCAACGGTAAATAAGTGATATTGCTGTAGCTGCTTTGTTATATGTGGATAATAGATCAGTTTGCAGCGAAAATTCAGGATAATAATTTAAGCATGCATCTAAAAGAGAGCCTCATCGACTTATCATCCCACGAAATTCTCAAATTTAAATTTCATTCATCCTTATCAAGATCTCAGTTTTGGCTTTCCATAAAAAGTGAATACCCTTTTCTTAGTGAACAGGCGATGAAAATTCTGATTCAGTTCTCCATAACTTATTATGTAAAAAGGCCTTTTCATCTGCCACAGCCATGAAAACACGCGATTTACAGCTTGCAGTAACAACATTGGATCCAAATATTCATAATCTTATTTCAGTAAGCAGGAACATCCACCACACTTGGAATGTATAATGCTAAAAGTTTGATATACTTAAACCATTTTTTAATTGTTTTGTTTTTACAGTTTTCGTTTATTTTGTTTACTTTATTATGGTTTATTAATCAAGCTTTCATAATTCGTTTACAATTAATAGTTTCATTTTATTAACTAGGTATATTTTATGTGTTCTCAGATCAAAAATTTTTTTTATAAATATATTTAACACATAAAAAATCCTATTAGTGGTTCGCGGGATTTAAATTATGAGTTGACTGGTCCGCAAGGTCAAAAAGTTTGGCGACCACTGCGCATGGCAACATTTTCGCCCTCACGGTGACAAGTTTGAAAATTGCAGGCTTTTTTTTTATTCGGCTTATGGAGTTTCAAATTTGGGCACATTTTTGAAGAAAATACATACTCTCGGCTTATATTCGGAAACATAGAAAAATCTGTTTTTATTCTCTTAGTGATTTATTTCTTACAGTAAATCTTATGGAGTACATGAGGTTATCAGAGACAAATGTAAATCCTAATGCAAAGAGAATAATGCTAAAAATTCTATAAGTATATTATCAGTACATAAATATGCGATTTTATATATATTATATAAACTGCCGTTAATGAAGCAGGATGATATACACTCCTGGCCACCGTAAATGCAACACCCTGAAGGAAGCATGCAAATAACATGAAATTTACAACATACAGTGGAGGTGAGATATGCAAATGATTAGAGTTTCAGCGCAGACACACATCACGCACGCCTGTGGCGCCATCTCAAAGCGTTATTTAAGGCTTGGAGATTTCGACGATTTCAAGTTCTGCAATTGTGTTTTTCTTGTGGCTTTTTCAAAAAACGATCAGTTATGTCTCGTAGAAAACAGCGATCAGCTTTTGATCAAATATCCGAGTTCGACAGAGGAAGGATAGTGACCTACCGAGATTGTGGATTATCTTTCAGGGAAATCGGTAGTCGTGTTGGACGAAACCAAACAACTCAAATGCGGATATGTGACCGTTGGATGCAGGAAGGTACGACGGAACGACATGGTCGATCGCATCCACCTCAGTGCACCACTTCACGTGAGGACAGGCAAATTGTGCACATGGCAGTGACGGATCGCTTAGTCACATCACGAACCATAGCACAGCACATTGAGTCTGTAACGCATCATTCAGTGTCTGCGCGTACCATTCGACGCCGTTTACAGCAGAGTGGTCTGTCCGCAGCACGTCCATTGCTTGGTCTACCCTTGACACAGAACCACAGACGTCTCTGCCGCCAATGGTGCGATGAAAGAAGGATGCGGGCGGCAGAATGGAATGAAGTTATCTTTACTGACGAGTCACGCATCTGTCTGCAACACCACGATGGTCGGATTCGAGTCTGGAGACACCGTGGAGAGAGGATGGCTGAACAGCTGCGTTATGCACCGCCACACTGGACCTGCACCGGGTATTATGGTATGGGGCGGTATTGGATATCACTCTCGCACTGATTTAGGCGAAAGTCGGTCCATTTAGTTTTGCCTAGGTTTGATGTATTTTGAGTCACGTATATTTATTTGTTACGGATACCATATCAATGACGTAACGGAGAATATTAGGGATCCCATGCAAAGTCAGTACGTACCCTAAATACGTACTTGGAGTCAGTCAGGCTTTGGCCCCCTAGAATTCCTAGCCCCCGCAATGCGGGGGTATACGTAACGCCACTGTAACATACGTATAACCAATGTTTGAACATGGATACCCTAAATTCTGGTTACAAATACAGATCCCAATTTTACATGCTGCATTATAAATTATTGTACAGAAGTTGTTGACTACTTTACCGTCTTCCTATTTGGTAGAACGCGGATTCAGTGCCGTTATAACCTCCTTACTTAAAAAAAAAGAGAAAAGAAAGAATAGAAACTGAGAGTAGTAGTGTTCTTGGGGATTTACTGTTGCTACAAACATTGAGCTGGACAAAAATACACACATAGCATCTCTTCAAATTCGCATCCAAGTCATTAATTTTTTAAAAAATTTATTTTAAGCAAAAGCTATAATTTCAATAAATACTTGAACTGAAGGTTGTTTTTAAATTTGTAATTTTTATACTATGCATTTATGTAGCTTTTTCACTTGGGGTCTGTGGGCAAGTTTTGACTCTAGAAAGGGCTCCATGGGTTAAGAAAGTTTGGGAACCACTGGCCTAAATGATGATGAATGGTAGTGGGCCTAGGTCTAGACAAAGAGGACAACATGACATAATAATACAATCTTGCAAATGGCGTACAGTTCGAAATTCAAGTTTTTCAGTGAATATTTCCGAGAATAACATTCGACGATTAAAATTATCCAGATCATGATTTTATTGAGGCCAAACCCAGAACTAGACGAGGCCCTGGGCCAAGATCCAATTGGCCCAAGCCTTAAAACGTTTCTCCTCAAAGGTATTTCTCTCAATTTGAAAGACTGGCAAATAATGTTTGTAGTCAGGTACTGATCCAGGGGCCGGCAAATATTTTTCGCGGACCGGTGGTAGAGGAACCCTGATCTGGACCATCTACCAATATCTTAATACCAAAAATTGAAAAAAATCTATAAATATTTTTAAAAAATCCACACAAATGACAAAAATATGATATTCGAAGATTATTTCAACTGCCATATAAGAGAGTCCAGTTCTTAAAAATATAGCGATGGATGGAGAGATATGTCTAATAAGGTTTTATTGGAATTTCTTATGATTATTCATACACTATATAAATGATATATATATATATTGCTTTGTTTTGTTCTTTTAGTTGTGAGATAATAAAAATAATCGCAACCGAACTTTGTGAGAATAAAATATTTTAGACCGATTCAAAAAATGTCTGCAAATAAATTTATCTTTGGCGTTTAGAAAAACAACATTAAAAAATTTCGTAATGTTGGAATTCATAAAATGACTATGATTATTTTTAAATATCTACCATTATATAAAAATTAAATTATATTAATTTTTAATTAATCAGAAATATCATTTTAATCATGTTTAAATATGCGCTTTCCTATTCTTAATTTCTTCTTAAATCTAAGTTTCCGATATATATATATATATATATATATATTTTGCTCTGTTGCAACATAAAAATACCCAGTAAAAAAAAATAATAATGAGGACGAGGTAGGATTCAAAAGTTCCCGGACTGAGCCTATAACGTGGAAAAATTCTGCATAGAGCGACTACAATAACATTTCTCTGTTATTACATTCTTTCCCTTATCTGAAAAAAGTTTGTTCCGAATCACCTGGTCGATGGCTCGCCATGGCGTCGTATTTTGTAGGTGGATGTATTTAGTCGTCGGCGATTGAAAGAAATTGTGTTTGTTGAGTGAATAATGGATATTAATTACTTTCGAAATTTTGAAGCAGGTGTAAGGGTGTGATGCATTATCGAGAACGCAAGCTTTTGAGTGGCATCGACGTTTCAGAGAAGGCAGGGAAAGTGTCGAAGTCGACAAACGCTCTGGACGTCCGCAGACTTCCCACACCACTGAAAACATCGAAAAAATTTCTGAGGTGGAACGTAAGAACAGGCTTCAAACAAAAGCAGAATCAGTTGGGATACCCTCGGTCACATATCAATGGATACCGACTAAGGATCTTAACATGCATAGGACGAGTCAACGTATCGTTCCCCACATGTTAACCCTTTATCTACCGCATTATGATTTACTGCAGTTTTTTTCATGCAATATTTTTTTTTTTTGAATCACTACATTGAAAATTAAGGGATATACATAAACAAAAAGCTCATCTTTGGGAAGTTTAATCCGTTAGAGCTAATTAATTAATTAAAGATATTCAACTGTAAAATTAATTGTATACACTGTTCACTTCAAATAAATAGTCAAATCGTTATCTAAGGTTTTCATTAACATGTAAAAAAATAAGACACATATCTTTTGACGTTAACTATTTTTTCTGAACAAAAATGATAATCTTCGCAATCCACGGAAAACTCAATTTCTGTTATAAAACTATTCGCCTTCCCCGCTAAAACATTTATCATAGAATCCGTGCTGCCATTTATCTTGGAAGAGTGAATTTAAAAGAATATTCCTGTTAAGTATCGTCAGATTATTCGTAAAAATGGTTATTCTATGTAATTTTAAAGTGAGTGGTATAAGTACCGTCGGTAGATAAAGGGTTAAACGAAGACCAATCTGCAGATGAAGTTAAAAGTGCATCGAGCGCAGGATGAATTAAAGGATAGGGCTAAAAATGGATTCCAGAAATGTTTCGATGACCTTTACAAGCCGTGGCAAAATCGTGTTGTTACTCAAGAGTCTTACTTCGAAGGAGGATGTGTTCCAGCAGTTTAATTGGTAATATTTTTTAAGTTATAGACTCAGTCCGGAAACTTTTGAATCCTGCTACGTGAAAGACAAGGTACAAAACGAAAAGTTATTTTTGATTTTCTTATCTTTCTTCTTCAATCGATGCAAAATGTATTAAACAAAGTTGCTTTCTTTTGATTTTATTTCTGATATCAAATGAGAAGAAAAGTCATCCAACAAAGAATGAAGTAAAATAAATTTCCATTTAAAAATTCATTCTAGAAAATAAAAAAGGCTTGAACTAGATTCCACTTTTAAAACTAATTTTAGGGCTTATGATCGCAATGATAAACTAAAATTTCTAAAATATAAATAAATCCAGTCAAAATGAAACGCAATATTTTATTCTTGACCTACATTTTCCAATGCCTTTAGCCCAATTTTTCTTACGAGAAAATCGTGATTTTCTTATATACCTCGAAATGAGATAGTTTCCACAGTATGCGTAAAATATTATATCGTACTAGTCACTCCAGTTCTGTTGTCTTCTGAATTAGTTTCGTTTACTCACCGCTAGTCTCACAGCTGCGTTCTATTTCTTGCGTTCCAATTTAAACAAAGAAACGTTTACTCATAGCATCACAGCAAATAAATAAATTACTTTAAGTAGAACATGAGTTTTACGTCTGTGTCAAGGACGTATAAATAAATACGCACCCACAACAACTAAGAAGCGACAGAATTCTGTGTTTTAAGAAGTTAAAGCTATGTTTTGAGTGTCTCATTTAATGAAGTACTGTCGCTAGACGTTCTAAATACATTAACGAGTCTTTAAATAAGAATTAATTTCTATTTCAGAATTTTAAAAAATCAAGGAATGTAAGTGAATTGAGAGAAGAGTTTTTCAAATACTTAATATACTTATAAATTTACATAAAGAATTCGTATTGTGAGAACAAACATTAATAAATATTTAAATTGTTTATTGTTTTTACTTTTGGTTATTTATTTTTAGTAAGGCCCAGTGGTCGGGTGGTAGCGTATGTGCGCTTCCACACCACAGGTCCGGGTTCTATTTCCGGGCTGAGCAAAGTCGACTCAGCCTTTCATCCCTTCAGTGGGTCGATAAATGAGTACAAAGCTTGCTTTGAGACTAAAACACTGGAGGTTTCGCTTCAGAGTGACCACTTGATTGGGACATCTGCTCATGCACTCAGCGCCCAATGATCACGCATCCTGGGTTGGGCACAGTAGACCCTGTCCCTCATGGGCTGTTGCGCCACTGAATTTGAGTTTATTTATTTTTATTCAGATAATTGTATTACACTCCTGGGTATCTGTCACGTATATAATTTCATGATGAATCACATTTACGTTTATAAATCTGAA
>BMAV01005726.1:115974-150051 GCA_019973955.1 Trichonephila inaurata madagascariensis | reverse complement strand
ATGTATCTTTATTACGGTCAATATGTATATACTTTATAACATATAATGCAACGGATTAAGAAAAGTTATCCGAATATGGGATGAAAATCGATAGACGGGATCGACATATACTGAAAACGACACATTAACAGTATATTATAGGAATTCAACGTTTTATTCAAGAAATATAGCAACAAGAATAAACAAAATCAGAAATGTATAGGTTCATTTTTTGCTCTGATACAAGCTGCTTTCTGAATGGGTATTGTCTCACAGAGTGGGTGAATATCCTTCTATGGGATTGCTTGCCATACTCGTTCCAAATGGTGAGCGCAACAGCGTCTGGCGCTTTGTAAGGCGGTGTTGGATCGTTGATAAAGACACATCAAAGACTGTGATATCACACATAGAATGAACAGACGATCATTCTATACTCACTACCATCTTGATGCTCCGTATGACTATTATTCGCTCGTGCCTGCTGACATTGACGAATGACGCCATCGCTCCAACCTAAATGTAGAGCAATCCTGCGATTGGACTACCTTGCTTCCTTTAGTCCAGTTGCAAGTTATTCTGTCCAATGATGACATCTGCTCATGCTGTACACGAATCTGTCTGCAAGGCATTTGTACAATCCACTGGGATCGACAGAACTACATTCCCAAGGAAGTTATGCCTTAGAATTGACATGTCCTTTGTTTTATGCACCAACCGTTGCAATGCGCTAGAGTTCTAGGTAGTCAATCTGTGACGAGGCTTCACGTGAATTTCTATTAATCCTCTTGGGGAATCCTTGGGGCCAGCAATCGAGTTATTTCACAGCCATTCCTCTCAAGAAGAAACCTTGATATGCAGATTAGCTAGTGTATATATATATAGTTGAAGTTTAATAATCGTGTGAAGAAGGAAAAGAAGCTGAGTCGCTGAAAGCAGTGCTGCTAAGGATCAGAATTTAGACACGTGATTATAGGAAGGGTTTTAGCTATTAAAATAAATTAAGGAAGTTAGGATTCTTAAGATAACTTTGAGTAAAGTTAAGCTACAGGATTTCGAGCGCTTATTCACATTGGGATTTTGAGCTATTGTTCTATCACTGTAAAGTTTCACTTTACAGTTTGATTGTCTTAGATTATTATATTTGGTAATAATAAATTGGATTTTTTTTTTCTCATGGCTAATTTGGGTCATCAATCTTTACCTCCTACAGATTTAGGTCGAGTAGATGAAGAGATGGCTTTCCCTGGTGGGAGTCCATTACAAATCATTAGCCAACTAGTAATCCTTCACATATTCTCTCAAAATATTTGCAGGCGTTATTTCATCCCATTCACAGTACGTCGCTTTTTATGTAATTCATACTCACATATATATTTCTTATGCATTAATAAATGAATTTTAGAACATATATTTCTTTTAAAAATGCGCAGGTGAATTTTAATAAGTACTCCAGACTTAAAAAAAATTGGCTTCGATAAGAAAATGTTTCGGCGAAAAAATATACCCCCCTGTGCTTTATAATTTTTTGCTACTCTAATATTCAAAGAATTACAAAAGTTGCACAATGAGGAATTGGATAAAAGTTTTTCTTAATAGTATTGCTTATTGTTCTCCTCTCTCTTTTTTTATTCTAATGACATTTATACAATTTATTAAAAAATTTATAAAACATATTTTTTACTTAAACAATTCTAACTATTTTATTTTTATTTTATTTTATTAGAAACATTAATTCATATGAAACAACTGAATATACTTATCTTATAGTTATAGTTCTTTCTTCACTAAATTAAGAACATAATCTGATATTCATATAAAGAGGAAAAGTGATAGTATCACAAAAATAACTCTGATATCTGCAACTGTTTCTTCCAGTTAAAATAGATATTATTAATTTGTTTATGATACAAATTAAACCAAAAGATCAATTTTTATAGAGAGCAACTGTATGACATAATCGAAATTTTTCCTGTGTAGAATATTATATAAATATTAATATAACAATTGTACGCTGGTAGCTGAATATTATATAAGAGATGGTAGTTAAATTTTCCAATCCAGGACGGTCAAATATCTCTAAATCCGCTTACGAACAATAGCACTTACATCTACATCCTGTTTCAGAATAGCAATTCCAATGGAAAACAAGCGCTTTTGCGACCTCACACAATGGATGCATTAAGCTTTTTATCGAAAAAATGAGGGAAAACTATTTCTCAAACTACACTTTGAAAATTCGATGACATACCTATCAAAGAGGAAATAGTAAAAAAAAAAGAAAAAAAAAGAGAAGGAAACATTCCATTTTCAAAGTCGATAGATCATGGGATCTTTTGGGATCAAATAATTATATTCTGGAAATCTGTGCTAGTTTTGAATCTGTAAAGGGCAATACGTATTTGTTCTGTTATGTTCAGTAATAACGATTAATTTTTAAATTACTCCATACCATCTATTAAAAGCAGAAGGACATAAAATTATTTTATTATTTACAGTAGAAATTTCTTTAAAAAGTCACTGCGATGCAATTATGACGTGTTCATGGGTGTAATCTGTTTTTGTCGAATGTGCTTTAGATCAGTGGCATAACGGAGAACACTTGGACCCCCCCCCTGGGGTTTGGGGCCCCTAAGTTGGATTTTACAAGGGATAGGTACTAGGCGGCAGTCAGGTTTTGGGTCCCCTAGAACCCTGCCCCCCTCGCTATGGGGAAGGTTGCGGGGGTGTACGTTATGCCACTGCTTTAGATCTAATTCCAGAATTTCGAGCCAGAATACATTTTGACATAATCCTTTCAAACCGATTAAATAGCTATTGTAGATATTTTTGTACCTATATTGTCCCAATCTAAGCTCAGATAACACTTTTTCTGACAAATAAATTACAGATATTTTTGAAATGTTCAAAAATTACAAATAAGTTTCCACCATTGACAATAGATGTCCTCACCAGAAAGTAATGGTTGAGATTTTCGGATGTAAAACGTCATATCTTAATGCTAACATCTGGCAACAACATAACCTTGAACTATTAGTGATTTTGTATCAGCATCACGCAATATTTCTCTTGCGAAAATGTAGAGTTTCGAGCTAAGTGTCATTTGCGGAAGCATTTGATTTACTTTTTAATTTGAAGAAATTTACAGCTGGGGCATATCGATTGCTTGTAGATAAATGCATATGGTGAGGCTGCTTTCAGGGAAAGAAGTTGTCGTGTGAGGGGTTCAAAAATTTAAGTCGGTGAGTTTGACGTTGAAGATTACTTGAGGAAGATTCATGCCAAATGCGCAAAAAACTTGCACTTATATTAGGAATAACTGAACAAGTACTTTCACATCGTTTAAAATCGCGTTGGAAATTATTCAGAATCGAGGAAATTGAGTTCCGTATGAACTGAAGCCGAGAAGCATTTTTTCACATGTGAAATACTGCTTTCCAGTCATAAAACGAAAGTTTTTTTTTGCATCGTATAGCCACTGGTGACGATCCACTACAATAACCCAAAGAGATCATGGAGACCATGTGACCATACTTCAATAGCCGAATATTCAGGGGAAAAAACTCGTGTTGTGTATTGGTGGGATCAGCTAACTGTCATGTAATATGAGATGCGAAAACCGAACAAAACCATAATTGGAGCTCTTTATCGAAAGCAACTGATGAGATTGAGCCGAGCACTCAAGGAAAAATGCTCCCACTACTATTTTAAACATGAAAGACGAACAATGCTCATTCATGATAATGCTCGTAGACATGTTGTAGCTCCGGTGCAAACCTACTTGAAAACACTCAATTGGGAAGTCCTACCTCACACGTCGTATTCACCAGGTATTGTACCTTCCGAGTATCCCTTTTTATAATCAATAGCACATGACCTATCTGAGAAGCACTTCACATCATATGAATATACGAAAAATTTGGTCGATTCGTGATAAGCGTTCTACCGATGTGGTAGCCGTATGCTATCAGAGAGATGGGGGAAAGTAGTGCCTAGCGATGGACAATATTTGGAATAAAGCATAAAAGTACCGTTCTTTCTTAATAAATGCCCAATTTTTGTTAAACAATGGCGGAAACTTATTTGTATTCCTTTTAAAGTTTCTGAGGAATTAATATAGAATAATGAATTCGAAGTCAGGTGCCCCAAAAAGTATCACATTAATTCAATAAAGGATAAATTGTTTACTAAAAAGCTTTCCTATTGCAATGTATAACATATTCCAAAAATCGTTTTTTAGTACACATAATAATGCCCATTTTATTAGTAACACTCTGCTTTAAGTTTTATAATGTTTTGCTTGTAATTATTCTTGTAACACATTACAAGCATAATTTTTATGAATGAAAATATATGTAATATATAATTCGGCGTATATAATACATATATGCCCAAAATACATTATCAGGAACTCCGTCCAATATTATTAATGATGTTTCACATAATTATCTTCGGAAGAATTGCATATTATTTGCTTCGTGTCTTGTGAATAATGGACATTTTCAAAATAAGTACAGTAAGACCCGACTTAACGCTGTTTCATTTAGCGCTGTTTCGATTTAACGCTCTTTTATTTGAAGTGTGGGATTCCCCGAAATTACACACAGCAGTAGGTTTCCAGATATTCGAAGCAGTTTATCTGTGTTTCTTCTTTCCAGCGGTGTTATACGAACGTATTTTTATCGTTTCAAACATTTGTTAACGTTATTGTAAGTATAAATTTATATAATATAACGATTGTTATAGTGACAAATATTATGATTTTTAGTTTTTATCATGGGTGATAGTAAAAAACACGAAAACAAAGCAGCAAGAAAAAGCAGGAGTAAATTTTGATAGGAGTCCAAAGGCAAGACGGGGCATTATAAATGACTTCCACTTACCAACAACTTCTTACAGAGCACAAAAGGAAAACGCAAATTACATTAGATGCCTTCTTGATGAAAAGGCCGAAAATTGGTGATACAGAAGATACTGTATGATCTGAAATGTAAACATACTGACTTAGAATTTTATTTATTTTTATATGTATATTCATTTATTATGTTTCTATATTTGTAAGAAATACATTTTTGTTTTATTGTTATAAAACACATAATTAATAAATTTAATGGTAAAATACCTAGCCAATTTTCTACCCTTCTTCCCCAAACCCCATTATTTACATGATGAGATAACCTCGTTTAACGCTGTTTCATATTACGCTCTACTTCAATGGAACGTATTACCCCGCGTTAAACGGGGTCTTACTGTACTTGATAAGAATGTTAGCTACAAAAACACCTTCATATTTGCCTTGTATGGCTACAGAAAATCCGTATAAAATAAGCGAAAAACAAACACCAAAAATGTTCTAATGTGGATTATTTCAAGTAATTTCTTTATTTCCTTTGTATTAAGCAGCTTCGTAATTTCGAGTCTCAGAGAGTAGAGAATTAAATACAGTAATATCTCAATTTATGTTAGTTCGACTTACAAGAACCCGGAGTTTTACACGATTTTCAAACTTCATCGATTCATCTTTTTTTTTAAGCCCTTTTTTTCATTGCTGAAACTTAGGCGGAATCAGTGCCAGGCCTGGATGAAATATGTAATGTGTCAGGTGTCGTCCACGTCACTTGACCATGGTTCAAAATTACGTGGTCCGTCGCCAAAACCCCTCGTGTAGCTGAACAGTGCGACGTTAATATTCACTCACTCATTCGGGTCAGCCTGACTACCTGATTGGATCCTCATGCACCTCAGAGCCCAAGGTGACATACTGATATGGGCACTTGACCCTCATGGGCTATCGTGCCACTGAGTTAAATTAGTATTGGTGTTAAAAATCAAGTTTTTATTTAATTTTGAAAAGTGGACACAAATATATATCATAAATAATTTACACTTCAGAACAACCACTTTTTCACTCTCTTCGTTGAATATTCAGTTCGAGCCTAGTACCACAGAAGACTCACCGTGTAGGGGAGCGATGCACGTCAAATCTGTCGAGAGCTCAAACGACCTCCCGTTTTTGTGTTAGGAGAGGGGGGGTGTCAACTCAGGTGTCAATCTCGTCCTTTGACCATGGTTCAAAATTACGAGATCTGTCGCCAAAAGCTCAAGAGTAGCTGAACAGTGCAACATTAATTTTCACTCACTCGTAGAATAATCGTAATAGAAATTTTCTCCAAATGGATCACAGGTAAAAGCTTTTATTCAGCAGAATAAATATTAATGCAGGAAAACAAACTTCAAATAAAATACAAAGATGCAGATCATAATTGATAATTTTAAATTAAAATTAATAATGAAGTTTAAATATTTATATAAATAAAAATATTTAAAATTCTGTTACCTTATGCCACACACACACACATTTCATTTCATTTTTTTTTAAATGGTTTGCATAAATTCACAATAATTAGAGGTTTTTTTTTAAAATGTTTTTAAAAAATTTTAATGATTCAGAATATTTTAAAATTTACCCATAAAAATACTTTTAATAAGTAAATATGTATAAAGAGAAAGATTTATTTACGATAAAATGATGAGAGATCCCAATGAAAAAATTTTAATTAGTATTACATAATTGAAAATATGAATCTTTTTCGAGAGAGAAGAGAGGATTACTATTTTTAGAATGAAAAGTTTTACTAATTTTATTTGTTTAACCAACGTCACACTAGAACATTGTACAATTTGCTACTCTCAAAGGCGACTACACCTAAAATGTGGATCTCATTTTCTAATTTCAACTCAATTCCCGCAGAGCTTCTGGGGTCTTTCATGTGTCTAAATATTCTCAATTTAAAGTGTAGCATTATTATCCACAAAGGTTAGCTACAGAACCAAATACTGAAGTCGCAACACACTATTTCCTGAACCATTGCTCTATCGAAATACCACATCTCTAATACAATAACAACACAATCATTTTTAATGTAAATGAATATGATTCATTACAGAAAATACATACTTGTACAAAAATGTTAGAGTTTATATGAAAGTAAAATACGAGTAACATATGAAGTGAAAAAATATGTATGTAACTTAAAATGTATTTTTGAAACTCAAACGCAGAATGAGTTTAAAGATGTCTATTTAATGGAAAAGATAATAACAAGTTTGAGGATAAGATGCGGAATCTAACAAAGCGTGGATCTAACGTGATTCATGCAGGTATAAAAGATTCAAAATTCTATAGAACTGTCTTTAGCTAAGATGTATCGAAGCAACAAACTTACAAGAATTGATATGAGAAAAGTGTTTTACATCGAATTGGAATTCACCGTACAGCTAAAGAATTTCGAAGATCTAAACAAGTTGTAGAAAAAATAATTAGTCATTTTTTTTTTTACTGTATTTTTATTTTATCAAAAAGAAAAATAACGAAAGCTTATAAATATTGTTTATGCATGTCATTCAAATTAATAAAAATTATACTTGTTTCATTAATCCCAGAGTGTTTTACTAAAATAAAACATCTGCTAAAATATTGCAATTTTGAAAACCAGTTATATTAAAATGATTCTTCTTATAATACTTATTTGACAATCAAAGTTTATATTTTTATATTCAGTAATTTTCTTATTTCATAAATATTTGATTTACAATTCAAAACAAATTTTTGAAAACAGTCATTTTTGAAAAAAGTACTTCGTGCCCATTTCTGCTTAGCAGCATATTTAACATAGATTGAAAATTTAGGTTTGAAAGAATCTAGTAATAAATCTATTCTCATGTTGTTCACAACCGCTTGAGAAATATACTCGCTTCTCACTTTAGTCATATTTCGGTTACTATTGCTAATTAGCTTTTTAGAGCTAAATTTAACGGTCCCGTTAAAAATATTTTTCACATCTATTTCACTTTAAAATGATATATAATGTCACTTCTGAATCGAATAAAACTTCCTTATTATCGTTACAAATAAGGAAGCTATCGTGAGATTAAGCAAAAGCTTAGGAACGTAGATGTATTAATACATATGTGTTTACCATTCCATACACAGACGTTGCTATTGGTTGTTAGAAGTGAGGATTCATTAGAAAAAGAGTAGGCGATATGTATTTAAAAAAAGGATTCAGTTGATAGGTTACGTTTTGCTTGTGACAAACTGACTGTATCGACTTCCTAACAGCTGGGTATCGAGAGGCATGATGCCAACCATCTGTCAAGTTCGAAATGTGGAACAATGTTTAGAATATCGCGTGCAGGAAAAATCGTTACAATTTTGGCAGATATATTGGGTGTGTATTGTATTCTTAATCCTGCCTAATTGCTGTGCAAGAGAAGTTTTAAATGTCACGAATTCTTCACAACGGAAATTAATATGTTGCAAAAAATGTATTAATACACGTGATTCAGTGAACACTATTATTTCGTCCAGAAGTCTTTCTTTGATTTTATTATAGCTTCAGGTTTGGTTAAAATTTTTGTATTATTTTTAAATTCCTACTATTAGCTCACACTCTCTGCATATTTATTTATCTTGGTGGAATTTTCAATCGTTAATAAGATACATTTTAAAGCGCTCAATTGAGCTGAGAATTTATACACATGATTATTTTGGATGACAATACAGTATAATTTAATTATAATTAATAAAAATTAATTGATTAGAACTAATTATTTAAAGAATTAACAAATAAAGCCACGTTGACATCATTTTTGGCGACGTGTCAAAACTTGTGAAAAGGTTTTCTTCTCCCGTTTTAAAGCATTCAGTTGAACTGAAATTTTATATACACGATTGTTTTGGATGACAATACGATACTTTAATGATAATGAATAAAAATTAATTACTACTTAATGTTGTGATTCTGTCCTATGTATATACATTTTTATAATAATTGTAACTATTTAATAAAAAGTAACTAAAATAAATTTTTCTTTGTTGATCTAAGTAGGAATTGATTAAAATTTTTTTTTATGTTACTTGTTTCTACTGAACTTGTATGAAGTGTTGTACACCAGTGCTCCACAACCTTTTTTATCACCGCGGACCAATAAATGTTTGATAATTTTATCGCGACCCACTGAGGGGGGGGGGGCGTTAATTGTTTATGTTTTAGATTGTTTTGATTTAATTGTATTTAAACATGCCTTCAAAATAAAATATAGTTGAACCAAAAAATGAATATAAATTGATCATGGAATATAAAGTAATTTCCATAAAATGTCACCCAAGCCCGAGAGAAATACACACCAGCAAATAAAATGAAAATAGTTTAATACATCTTGTGCGGCCCGGTACTATTTGATCCAAGGACCGGTCCGCGGCCCGAGGTTGGGGACCACTATTGTACACGATACCATCTTCAAATAAGTTTTTAAAAAATCTCAAAGTTAATAAAAAGGAAAAATAAACTGTCTCTATCATGATTTGCTTTTTAAAATGTAAGTTACAGATTGAATTGCCATGAGATGGTTTTAAAAGAGTGTTTTCTTTTATACATATATATAGATTTTACCAATTATAGTCTATTAATATTAAAATGTACCAAAAATTAATACAAAACCTCTTAAAAATTAACACTTTATAATTTACGACGTCTGAATCCAAAACCAGCAACTAATTTTTAAAACCATTTATGCACTTTTTTTAAATGAAAAACGTTTTGAGATTCTTTAAATGAAAACACAGTTGATTCAAAATTAGCGAGACCAATTTTATAATATTTATTTTATTTTATAATTTACCATATAACTATTTATGGTGAATGTCAATCGTTTTGCTACCGGTTTTATTTTAAAAATGAAACATTTAAATTACTAATCTAACCATTTTTATTTGTGGGAGCAAATTATGGTACCAAAATTAGAAAACGAAATTTTAAAGCTTTCGAAGGATAGCTGTTCAAATTCTGTTGTAAATGAAGCATTTAAAAATCAAGGGAAAAAAAAACATTTTTCTAATGTATTACTATCTAAGCTTCGAAAAGAAATAAAATTTGGCTGGCAATCAAAAGCTCCAGGGAAAAATGTGAACGAAAGGAAGCCCTTCATGAAAAAGTAAAAAATGAAGCTGAAAAGACTTATCGCTGTAGAAAATCACCAAAGAGCTTTGGCAAAGAAACTGCAGGTATCACAATCGACAAATTGTCGTCAGGTAAAGAAAATTGGCTATAAAAAAGTGAATGAATTCTCGGAGAAGGGAGTGGTTCTAGCTCAAGTGTGGTTCTTGTCACTTGACCATGTTCAAAATTGCGAGGTCCGTTGCCAATAGCCCTCGTGTTGCTTTATAGTGCGACGTAAATAACTCACTCACGTTATGATTCACTCATAGTAAGCAGATAAAAAACTTCATAAAGAGATTTATCTGTTCTACTTTCTCTGAATTATTTTTATTCCGCTATTTTCCTTTTTTATTCTAGTTCAATAAACTAAGGAAATAGGATGATTGTAAGCGTTTATTAGAAAGATTGTTTTACTTCAAGGGACAATTTCAGTACAAAGAATTATTCTTTCTCCTTAACGTAAATATATTCAACATACACTTAAAATAGCAGGCCTTTATTCAGAAATCGTTCCAAAATCACCCGGAATAACAGAAAAACAAAGAACATCCTCAGAATGTGACTCTTGTTTACATTTCGGTTATTGATCTTCCTCGGAAAACTGTAAGGAAACATTGACAACAAGTCAGATATATTATTCTCGCACTCTTCAAAATGATCACTGAATAATCGCACAGAATCGACAGCGTCACGATTATCCGCTAACTCAGATTTTACCCATTAAGACTTCTTTTGTTCTTGCCCCGCCTTAGGCCAGCCTATCAGAGGTACGATCTTCGAACAAGCCATTGCACCCGCGACGGCCGGCTTAGCAGGCAGGTGTAAAAACAAGAGAAAAGTACACACACTTTCACAAAGTGAACTTCAACGTTGAAATTATGCTGAATACAAGAAACCTCCTGCCCTGCTATGATGTGAAAGGAACATGCATGCGAAAATAATCTATGGGATGGGCTGCACTATAATCGCATGGGACGGAGAAGAGTTTTACTGTGCATGATTTCAGAGATGGTTTGAAAGTAATACCTTTTTGCATGAATTACAGTGATAAAAGTCCTTCATGCATTTTAATGTAGACATATATTTTCCAATTTTAGTAATATGATCTGCTCTATTAACATAATAGCGGTATAAAAGGCCCTTTAAAAATCGTTGTAGAATATATTTTCATCCTTACATTTACAAACATTATGTGCTGAATGAAAGTGATGGAGTAGAAGACAGAATATTTTAGTTTTTTTTTTCTAATGGGGCTGCGTATTGGTATTTTTTACCTTTGCAAACCTAGTTCATTCCCCAGGAGCTGGTATCACTTTTTATTTCGGCATTATATAGGCGATACCAATTGCCGCAAGTAATTTTGACGCTCAGTTTCCTCCCCGGAGGGAGGCACCTGAGCTCTGACGAATTGAACTTAGGAATTTAATTTTGCCGAGAGCACCCGAGCCAAACGGGCACTTCAATGGATTTTTTACATGCCGCATAGTCATACGGCATGGCCGCTGTCAATTTTCTGCCTCATGAAAATCTACCGACTTGGGCCGGGGTCGAACCCGCAACCTTGGGTGCAGAAGGCCAGCGACAAACCAACTACGCCACCCAATCGGCAGAATATTTTAATACATTATTATAAAAAAGTTTATCTGGGATTTCTTTTATAACTTAATAAATTTATTTTTTATTTTAGTAAATTAAAAAAAAATTACTAACCGCGTAGAATGAAATAATAGAAACATAAATATTCATATTACATTGGACAAAATATTAAGAGTTAAAATACAATATAAAAAGTGAAACAGCTGTTTCTTCAGATACGGTGTGAAAGCACAATAAATATGAATTTTAAGAGCAGGAAAATAAATTAGTGCGATACATACCGGGAGATAAATTTTAAAAAAAAGAAATTTATAACAGCCGAAGTGTGTAAAAATTAAATAAGATAGTTTAGTGCTAAGATAAAAGATTCAAAAAGAAGAGCCCAATGTGTGTGTGAATAATGTATAAAAAAAAAATCAAATGATACTTTAATAAGTGACTTATTTGTTAAACATTCCAGCTGCGTGTTGCTATCTGACTCAAGCATCCAATTCATACAGTGAAAAATCAATTAAAATTTTTGCTAAATCAAAAGGTTTCTATAAATGCTTATAATTGGTTAGAGAAAAAAATTTCACTTATATTTTCCTTCCTTGTTAACAGAATGTCGTCGATATTCGGGAAAGCAAGCGATTTCGTAAATTCTTGAACGTTCAGAAAATAGATATAAAAATGTAGAGAAGCTTGTAGTACCATTTAAATATTGTAATTCGAATATTTAACCAAGCCTAAATTGATGCAACGAGTTTAAAATTATCTTTTCTACTACTAGTTTGGTTTCTAATCATCGAAACCAAAACAATATGCTATTCCACGCGCATGCATGAATCGTGCTGTCAGTCAAAAGAGTGTTGGCAAACATATCATCATTTCAAACCACGAAAAAGGATGCATGAAATTTGATACACATGAGCCAATTCCCAACCATCCACGTGTATAGTTCGCCTTCGACGGAACTCCTATTTCTTACCGTTTTTAAGAGCAACAGCTCTGCTGTAAATTTATAATTCGAGTTCAAGCCCACTATTCATTGTTTAAGAATACATTGCTCTGAAAATTAGGCACCGTGATTATAATAATAAAAACAGGGAAAAAATCCCTAAGACGAAAGCTGCACGACATCTTGTGTACTTTAAAAAATAGGATAGAATAATACTATATACATCATACATAATCATTCATAAGTATATAAAGTAAATAATCTCGACAAAAGTGTGTTTTTTTTAATAAAATCAGTCATCCAATTTATCATATTAAACAAAATAGAAAAAGAAGGGAAAAAATAAGAAAAATACCAAAATTTTCATTTTATTTTAAAAGTACGTCTCATATTATTAAATAACGCAACAAAAATATATCGTTGGGTGGATGACTTGAGTACCCAGCACTTTCGAGCTACAACCTCATATCAGTAAGTATTTGAGTTGCTGTAATTGATTGACTTTTGCCCTTTGTTAAGATTAAATGCTTTAAAGATAAAATAAAAATACTGGAGATTTCGGGAAAATAAAAATTGAAAATAGTAAAATGCATTAAAATAGAGATTAAACGCAACAAAAATGAAAAATGGAAGCTTCAATGGTAAAAAATAAATCACACTTAAATGTTTTGAGGAAAAAATAACTCATTTTCAGTTATCGTCTTCTGCATCTATTTAATAACCATTATTGGTAATAAAAACAAACTATATAAAAACTTAACAAGAAAGAAAAAAATTAGAATAAGATACATTTGCCAACAGTATGAATGATAAAAGAAACTTAATTATCATATTTATAACTTAATTTATCTCGAAGCTTCCATAATCAAGTCATAATACCGATCGAATTATACTTTTTTTAAAAACATTTTTAATGATTGATTAATCGTTTGGCATTTATTACCCAAATGGATTCAGGTTAAATAAAATATTTTTTTTCCTAATAAATTTAGTGCACGCAATATTCCTATTTATTTGTTATTTCAGTTCTGATATTAAATAAGGATTGAAAAATTATGCATGTGAACCATGGGAGTAATCTGACATCTTAATCGTTTTATATTTTAATTCTCATTAATACTATTTTTTAATATGCAAAAGAGAAATAAAATGGAAAAAAAATTAAGTTTTTGTTCCATGGAAGTGAATGTTACAAAATATATCTTCCTTTTATACACTTTTATACTACAGATAATGAAACCGCGTTCAAGAAAAACTAAAATTTTATTGAGAAAATTGAAAACAAATTGTACGTTTCGTTTAAAATTGATTATGCTTGAAGCACATTTTCTGTTGGATTTTTGTTTAAATCTAACTATTCTTACAAACAAACACATATCGAACAAATGATTATGGAATTCTCCCTTGACATCTGTAGAACATTTAGTCATTTGAATGCAAAAGCTATGGAATAATAAAATTGAGAGATGAAAGTGTTATAAATTCACTGGTGTTCAACGTTAAGAGAGTGCTCACTTGTGGTTGATTACCAACAACTTTAAACACTTGTTTTATGTAAAAAGCAAAAAGTTTAAATGATTTTATGGCGATTGCAGCAGCATCAAACCATTATAAAACACAAGCACGTAAAAAGTAAAACTACGAAAAGTAAAATTGCATAAAAATGTTATATTAATTTTTTAAAATTAAATGACATATAAATAGTATGTATTTTACACCAGAACTAAAAAGTATGTGGGTGTGGGGGTGGAGAATAAATAAAAAAAAATAGAACAGGTAGAAAAATTACACGTTTGGTATTGAAACGTACAAAGTTAATTTTTCAAAGATAAAGAAACGAAATATCTCTCAGAAAAATACTAGCCTTCTTTCACAAATCAGTTTCACTTCGCTTTTCTTTCTTTTTTTTTTCGCCACACACCTGGAGACAGTTTGAAAGACGAGTACAAAGAAATGAGATGCGAGCACACCAAAATTATGCGCATCACCTATTCATTTCCTCTTTCATATTTCTTGAACTATCCATTCACTTTATTTATGATTCATATATCATCACTGCTTCAAAACTTGACATCATTATATTCAGGCGTATGTTTTAATTTACATCAGTTCCATTCCGCTTTGCAACATTTTAACCATCTTCAATCCTTATTAATTTAGAATTTGTCGAAACATTAGAACCTATTTTAATCGCGTATCACGTCGATGATTATTTTTTTTTTATTCCCTACTATATATTATCAAGAGATGGAGATATATATATGTTATGAGAATACGAAAATGTAACTTAATGTAAATGCATAGGAGCGGAAGAAATAGTTTCTTTTCAATCTTATTCTCATTTCCATATTAAAAATGTGATGACCTTCACTTTAAGTTGGAAATACCTCTCCATCTACAGTTCTACTTCTTTATTATGCTGTTGGGTTCCCCCATTTTAATTTCAACGATATAAGAAAAAGAAAAAAAATTATTACGTAATAGGGAAAAATATCCTCATATTTAATTGAAATATGCTCGAATTCTTTTACCGTTCTTTTTAATTTTTTCCCTTTCCACCTTTTTTTTTTAAAATATTTATCGAAATAAGGAAAACTTTAGTTTTTTTTTGTTACATAATCGCAAGAAGTGAATTTTTTTCATAGTATTTGTTAATAGACTTTTTCATTCTTTTTTTAGAATGGATCCATTACTATTTACTTAGCAACATGATATGAAGAAAATTACAAAAATGTGTAAAATAATTTCCAGTCACGCGCAAGAGCATTATTTTCAATTAAATTCACTTTATTAAAGATATGAGATAAAAATCTGAAAAGAACAAATTTAGAACCGTTTCAGAAATAAAACGTTTGCAAAAAGTGAATAATAAATGAAATAAAAAAAAGTCATGGAAAGAAATCGGTTGTATAAATAAATTTTAAAAACAATCAATACGAATTATTTTAAGAATGTTCATTAGAAATTCCACAGATTTTGTAAACTTCAAATAATAAAATTTAGAATAATATTTTTTGTATTAATTTTTGAAATTTATTTCTATTTGCGAATTCTAAATAACTTGCACCACTTAATCCAATGAAAAAAAATTTTTTTTTCTTAATGTTTCGTTTACAGAATAATAATTTGCATGCAAATATCTGTATTAAAATACCCATTTTGAAAATTATTACCCATTTTGAACCCATTACATATCATGACTGAATATGAAAAGCAAGCTAGCGAAAAACAAAACTTTAAACATCTTAAATAAGATAACAAGTCATTATACATATCTAAAAAATCATTACACTCCCTACAGATGTTTATTATCTTACAAATATAAAAACAAAAAATTGTATTTCTATTTTTAGGAGCTCAACACACACAGGAGAAAAAAATTATTTGTAATTTTTGGTAGGCGTTTGAATTCTTAGTCAAGTTGTGTGTGTATTGATTTCAAATTTCATGATATTAAATTAAGTTTATTTTTAAGATTTATAAAATGAAACAATATGAAGAATAAAAGCCCAGTGGCTAAGTGATAGTGTATCACGCTTTCACGCCACAGGTCCGGAATTCAAATCCCGGGCCACCCCAGCGCATAAGATCACGTAAACTGAGATAGGCACAGTAGGCCTTGGCCCTCATGGGCTGTTGCGCCACTGAGTTCAGTATATGAAGAATAAAATAAAGTTTTAACTTCATTTTTTTTCATTTAGTCTCCAAAAAATTAGTTTTTGTTACTAATTTAAATTACGAAAGCATGTTTCACAGTTCTTACTTTATTATAAGTCAATCTCTCTAATTTCACATATTCTTCAGATTTTTTTCTTCTCGTCGAAATTCAAATTACTTATGACCCTACGTCCAAAATTCTCATTCATGAATGAGAAAAAGAAAGGAAAAATAATGAAATATTAATTCAAAAAGAAAAATTAAGTCCTTGTGCTTTTCTCTCGGCGGTATTTTGCTGTTAGCCCGCTGGGTAAAACTGAAACTGATTCAACCTTACCTAACCTGAATACGAAATAAAAAATGGTTAAAAAATACTACTTAACATTTGTCACTTTAAATATGTCAAGGTATAATGTAAGAAGTGCTTATTAGTGAAATTATTATTCAAAAAATAGTAAGTAAGTATTGTAATCAATCTAAGTAACTGAAACTTCGGCATTTTAAATTCACATTATTAATTCGTGTAAATCAATTAATGTAGCCATGATGAGATGATTGCTTAGAATTTTTCTACTGGAAAATGGATCTTAAACAGTTATGAAATGTTTTCGAATTTCCTTAAAGTGAATGTGACCGTACTCACATTCTTCAGATTCTGATAGAGTTAGAAAATCTAACTAACAAAAATAGAAGAAAAAAGTGCTACTGCAAATATATTTTTCACAGAAAAATACAGACTGATAATGATGCACTAAAATTCTTAGGAAATTGTGTTTTCTACAATAGTTTCGAATATTTTGTGTTTTGGATAGTCTTTATATCTATTCTGATCCATAAAAATTTCACAAAATGATACGGTACGATTTGGATATTATTCAATGAGATAGATAATTTTAGCAAAGATATATGTTGCACTAGATTTTCAAGAATTTGTCTAAAAGTTTCCTTTGCGGTGAAAATCTATCATTAAAAAATGTCAACAGTTTGAATAAATTTTCAAGTAAAACTGATTGTGAATTGAATTTAAGATTATTCAATGTGTTTCGGTATTTTCTGTTGTTTTTGTTGTTGTTTCTCATCCCCGAGATCAGAAGAGCTAGATCAGGTCCATGAGTCCATTCACCCTAAAGAAGTCCAAAACCAATAGGGGATCTTGAACCAAGTCCTGCCTGGTAAGCCCCAAACAAGATAAAATGTGGCCAGGGGAGGCCTGAGCAGAAGAACACTTAGTGCAAATTTCGAAGTGTTTAATGCCATCGACAAAAGTCAATGACATCAGATGACCACTAAGGAAACGAGTAAGCGCAGTTTGATCTCGTCTACTGCTGCCCCGAACCAAGGAGCCGCCAGGGCATTTGCTCTGATACCATGGGTGCACCGGGAGGATCATCCAAATGGCCTTATTCTTTGCTTTATACTTTAAAAATAGTTCCAAAGAAGTAAAAGAAGCGGCAGGCGTTGTAGTTTCGTCAGCAACAGCCCTGACTAAGCTGTCCGCAATTTCTTTCCTAGCAATGTTGACATGGGACGGGATCCACTGGAACTTTATCTGATGAGAAAGGGAAAGTCGCTTTAGCATCTTGAGGATATCTGTACATGTGCGATCCCTCACGTTATGCCAATTGGCCAAGTGCTGGTTGGAAAAAATTCCAGATATAGTGTAACTGTGGAAGCGACTCAATGGAGTTCAGTCCCTCAAGAATTGCAACAAGCTCGGAACGAAATGCCGAGCAAAGAGTCCGGATTTTTCTCTGGATTTTAATTTCCTGGTCCCTGAAACTAATATAGATGCCACTGCCAAAACAGTCACTACCAAGTTTACTGCCGTCCGTGTACATATGAACAGCGTCCGTGGGGACATTATTAATTCTTTCAAGAGCGAACTGTTTCAGGTATCACGGCAATTGCTTTTGTTTGATAACTTGGATAGAGACAAGTCGGTATTTTATTGTTGTGTGTGTTATTTATGTATGTAAATATATTTAATTGCCCCGTGGCTTAATTTGCATTTATTTTATCTGTGATTTATTATTATTATTTATTTGCATTTATTTTGTCTGTTTACTTGAATTGAGCGGCATTCAAATACCTGGCAATATTTTTTTGCCTGCATTGGCTATATATTCAAATATCTGGCACCAGTTTTTCTGCCTGCATTGTATATATATTCAAATGTTCGGTAATAGTTTTTATCTGCCAGCATTAGATATATTTTCAAGTATGTGGCAACAGTTTTTTTGGCTGAATATGTTATTCGAATCTCGAAGTGAAGATAGATAAGTTGAAATTCAGCAATTGTTTTTGCGGAACAGATATCTTGAATGCTGCTCTGTTCTGTGCTATGCTCTTATGTGTAATTAAACTGTAATAACTGTGAGTATGTTTCAATGTGTTGTATGTGCTTGAAGATTTGTGCAATATTCCAATAAATCATTTAAAATATTGAAATTTGTGTTCGAAATCTTTAGTTTACATGTCCTCTTAAATTCTGTAGATTAAAATCATATCTCAATTCCATGCATATAGTCCTTTAATTTGATTAAGGTTAAACTGCCACAAAAACTTACATAAGAATAATTTTATACTTTTGAAAAGAGAAATATATGACTTTATTCAAACCTTTGGTTGTTTTCCTTCTATTTTGTCTTCAAATGAAAATACAAGCATTATACTTGTTGATATTAGAGAAAAATGTTTGCAAATTCAATAGGGATATTAATCAGCTAAGTTACACACACAGTTTTCTTTTCTCATTAGAGAAAAAAGTTTTTTTTCAAAGTTAATAAGAGATATTAAAGAACATGCTGTGTCACATCTTGGAGAAAATTAAAAGTAGATGTTTTTGCCTATAAATATTTGCCCTTGTTTGATATACTTCCTTGTAAAATGTATTTTTAAGTAATTAATTATATATGTGTATTGCTATGTAGATAATTCTATTCTTTTTTATAATTCATTGATACATTTTATTTTCTAATATATCAACATATATATATTAGTAAAAGATTTTTTTTGGTACTTATACGTATAATCGCAAAAATCACCAACCTTTAAGATAACTCGCCAAGTTGACAAACCCCAATTTCGCATATGCTGAATTGGCAATCGTGCTTTATTTTATATAATGTCGCCATTAGGTAGCGATAATACGTAAGTACCGATTTTTTTTGTCAAAAAATATATGAGAAATTAATTTACCTTTATCAGTCATAAATATTAGAAATATGGGTACTTACGTACTATCGCAACCTATTGGCGACATTACATGAAACGAAGCACCTGGCTGCTAATTTAGCACGTACAACACATAGGAAATCAGGGTTGCCAGCTTAGCAAGTCATTAACACAGTTGGCGATTGTTGCGATAATACTAAGTATCGAAATATGTTATACAACCTTTGACAATAAAGTTCGGTGAATAGTCCTGTAACATTAACGTAGATGGAAATATTAACGAAAGTTACCTTACTGTCGTTTGAAATAGTCACCTCGCATAACTATGCACCGCTGAGATTTGCTGTACAAGTCCCGGAAACTTTGCAAGAAGTCTTCTTTTGGGATGGAGTTCAAAAGCCTCGTCACGTTTCGTTGGATGTTAGGAATATCGTCAATATCGATAACACGTTTTTCTCATTCCTAGTTCTGGGTAACGATTTGTCGCACGAATTCACGGTTAATCTTCAGTTCATCAGCTATCATGCGCACAGTTAATCGACGATATTTCGTGATTAACTTACTCACTTTCTCAATGTTTTCGACACTGACGGAGATCGCCAGTCTACCTCTACGGGGGTTGTCAGAAACACTTTCTCGTCCTTCTCGAAAACGGGCGAACCACTGTGACGTCTCTCGCGTCTTTCTGATTAACATGACTCCTATGTTCTTTGACGGCCACGATTAATGGCAAAACTTTTCCAACCCAATACCAAGAAGATAAACGATCATGATATGTAAATGAGATATACTATAAAAGGTTAGCGTAGCAAGCTTAGAGATAGCGTGGCAAGCCTAGAGATAGCGAGGCAGGCTCAGAGATAGTATTGTGGAATTATTCTGATCGATAGCGTGACAAAGCTTAGTGTGAAATCTTGCGGATCAAGAATTAGCTGCATTGCGGATCAAGAATCTTCATATATAAAGTTTATAGATAATATTCTCTAGGTCCAGGAACCAGAACTGAAAAAGGTAATATTGGATATAAGTAATTAGAGGAATAGAATTATTTACGATAATTGAGTTAGAGGATCTAGTTGCGTGATCTGACTTAAATACGTGATTTAATTTGGGCTTGACTCTCACTCTAATTAAATTTGTCAAATTAGAATTTAAGTATTATAAGTTACTCTTAATAAAAGTTGTATTAAGAATTATGTCTCATCATTTTGATAATCCCACACCTCTAGCTTACGCGGAACCGGCAAGACATGGTCATCACAGGATGGCTATGTCTCACCACTCGTACATACACTTCATGGACAGTGCTTGATCTTCATAAACACGCATCAGCATAAGTTTCTTTTGGTGTCTTGCCAAGCTTAAAACAAGACTTTAAATGGATCTTTTGTTCGTTCATTTTCTTGTTCTCAGTTAAGAACCAGCGTACTAAACAAGCACTTTGTAAAACAAGTTTTACACGGAACACAAATGAATCTCAACTGAACAACGGTAGGGGTAGATGGTCAACACCTGCCACTATGCATGTGCAGTGTTTAGTTTTGCCAGTGTTGCCAGATCGGTTGTTCTGACTTCATTCACCGAACCTTATTGTCAGAGGTTGAATGATAAAAAAAAATAAATAAATAAAATGATTAATTAATACATCGAAAAACATAACATATTATTTTAAAATTTTGTAGAAATATGCAGTAATTGTTGAAGTCTTGATGGTTGTTCAGGAAGGTTATTTACATTATCGTACGAGAAACTCAACACTTAAAAGATTCTACGTTCCAGAAAAAAAAAACACTCAAAAGTATCACATTATGTATATAAATTCTTGGTAGCGTTACAAATAACGAGACATCAAAAGAGAACTAGCGGAGCAGAGACAATTTGCAGCAGTACAATCTTAATTCGTTATGGGGGGAAAACTAAAATATGAGATGAAAGAACTAATTTAAAAGCAGATTAATCAATTGCCTTGTTAACCGCATTCTGTGAGACATGCATCAGTAAAAAGCAAAATAAGAATTAACAAGCTGTGAAAGAAAATAAAAAGCTCTTTTGTTAAAAGAGCTCGCAGACAGACTTCCTGCTGCAACGGTTCTTTAAAATGTAGGGTTTTATTGTCTGGCTATATTGATCACATAATGAAATCTAATTAAACCTCCACTGGATATCACTTGCGCGTTAAATTTTTAAGATTTTGAAAATAATAGCACAATATTAAAAAAAATCAACTCATTCTGTAGTAGTTGGTTTTTGATATGAATGAATATTCTTCTGATTCAATTTGATATTACATTAAGTTTTTAGAGTAATGATATAAATACCTTAAATACATGAAAATGGATTGCGAAGATGCTTATAATCATACATTTCCTGAGTATTTTACAGAACATGAGAAGGCAAATTGACAAAATATAAACTACTTCATGCAGTGGCTTTTAAAATATAAGTATTATGAATATTTTGTGCATTCTTTCATCCCATATCAAGAACATTGAAGAAAAAATAGAACTAAATTGAATTTAAAAGTATTTTTTAAAATACTCACGAGACAAAGTTTCCTCTAGCACATTTTGGAAACCAATGTGTTTTCTCTTGTCCTCGGAATCAAGTAACTCCTCCAATCTTACAGTAGTGTTTGTGAGTGTGGAATCGATTTAGAACTACTGGAAAAATTTTAAAGCAGTTCTATCCCGGATCGCAACTTAATTAATATTCCAAGGGCTTAAAGTGAATTGGTGAGTAAGGAAATAACAAAGTGTGTGTGTGTGTTTTTTTTTAAAAAAAACCTGTGTTATCGATGCGTTTAATATTGGTGGAGAACATTTCCACAATGTTTGATGATCAATATAGATACACGGACGAAGTTTTGTGTCCCTTGCAATATTTAGAAAAGAATGGAACTATTGTATGTGTATATTTATTTGTGATGACAAAGTCCATGTTATGGATTAATTCATTAATGTCTATTGCATGAATAAATTTTCTGACGGTACCCATTATGGGAATTATTTTATCTAATTTCCATCTCAATGTAAAATGAAAGCCATCTTGTGTGTTGTTTTTTCACATGCAGAATTAAATTTTAACTGTAGTAGTAGTTAAATCAATACATTGAACTCCAATGAGCTGTTAGTCAACGACAGTGGCATGGGTTGGGATCCCTGGGTCCGGAACCCCCCATCCCCATAGCCTTTGATTTTTTTTCTGTTGATGATAACCCTATGCATAAAGTACGTAAAATTTAATTAAGTATTTGTTATTGGTAATTAATTTTATTAATTAATGTTAATTATTTATTCAATAATTTTTTACTGTTTTTTGTTCCCGACAATCGACAGAATAAAAAGAATATGGTTTGCGGCGTATTGGGGTATAAAACGAGGATAAGGGACTATCAACCCTGCCCTCCCCCCTGAAAAATTCCTGTGTGCGCCATTGGCCAACGATATTCAAGAATTAAATACTCTTGATGTTTATAACAAATCAAATCATCGATAATATCAATATTAACTTAATTCAGTGGCGCAACAGCCCATAAGGGCCAAGGTTACTGAGCCCAACTCAGTATACGTGACCTTGAGCCCTGAAGTGCATGAGCAGATGTTCTGGTCAGGTGGTCAGTCTGACGCGAAATCCCCAAGTAATCTTGGTACTCGTTTATCGATCCATTGAAAGCATGAAAGACTAAGTCAACCTGACCCAGCCCGGGGTTTGAATCTCGGACCTGTGGTGCGGAAGAGCAATGCATTAACTACTTAGCGACTGGGCTTCATTATCAATATTACCCATGATAATTATTTATACCATAAATACTATCGATCATACTGATAATATCAAGCTATTGAACACTCTCTACTATTTTTGCAATGGACTGTCAAGAAAATATTCAACAACCAAATAGTTTGGTACTATCAATAATCAGACAGTGTTTTAAGGGCTGTGAAACAGGCCATTAAATATAGGGAAGTGCTTTCGTATTTATATTTTTGGGCTCTAATGATTGCAGAAGAATCTTGTTCAAATCCTTTAAACGAATATTTTAAAATTAAAATCATATTAAAACATCTTTTTTTTCCAAATAATAATAAAAATAATTTTAAAAAAGGAAAAGTTAAGATTTACAATAGTTATGAAATACTATTAGTTATGAAATATTATTACACCAATAGTTATGAAAGTAAAGTAGAATAAAATTAAAAGTGAAAAAAGAGACTCTCTAAAGAAATATTAAAAAAAAAAAATTGGACCACACCAGAAAAAGATTAAAAATAAATACTCGTGCATTACAATAACGATAAGAAAATTTTTACAATACTGTTTTTCTTTAATGTCTTTAAAGTGTCAACCGGTTCCGAAGGAATTTAGAAATGACAGTAAAAAAAGGGCTCAAATGTCTGAGGGGAAAAAACAAATTTTAGGTTCAAGTTGCATTTTCAAGCTCCCATTTTTCATCAGCTCTTCGATATTTTCCTTTTTCTCGTCAAACTTGATCTCGATGGAACGAGAATGACATCCGATGGTGTTAATATTCCATTCCCGTACGAAATCTGATATTTTCATTGATTATATTAAGCAAACCCCACTTTTGATGGAAACGTTTATGTAAGGAAAAAGTATTTTTTGTGGAGAATTAATTAACTATGGAGAACATCACATATTTTACATTCTTGCAACATATATTATTATGTACAATCAAATCTACGCTTAATGTCTTTTAGCTAAAGAATTCGACCTTTGTGGAGGTTTTTTCTTGTCTGTCCGTAACAAAAGATTTGAAAGACGTTAAAAGACTCATTGTAAGAATCAAGATAATAAGAATATTAAGTCTTAAGAGAAAAGAGAAAAAAAATTATTCTAAACGTAAATAAGTGAGTGTTCATTAACGTTACAATCTGAAGTAGTATGAGGGCTCCTCAAGGGGACCTCGTTATTTTGATCCTCAGACAAATGACAAAGATGAGAGGCCTGAGCTGGCTCCCCTCTTCCAACTACCACATCAATGGGAGAGCGTCGGCAAATTTAACGTGCATTAGCCCCTCTATATGGTAGGTCTTCGGTAGAACCAGGACGAGTCCATCCCTTGCCAGCTAAGAGTTCCTGGTCATAACTACAAGGCTACCGCGGACACTTTTTAGCGTGAAATACAAAAAATTGGTTTAATTTGGCCCATAGGGAAAAAAATGGATATGAAACGTTCATTCCAGTAGCGCACACAGGAATTTTTCAAGGGAGGGGGGTGTCCGGGATCGAAAGTTCACCATTCTTGTATCATGCTTCTTTTGATTTTGTCGATTTTCGGGAACAAAACACAGTAAAAAAACTAATTATTGAATAAATATAATTAGCATTAATTAATAAAATTAATCATTAATAACAAATACTTAATTAAATGTTACGTACTATATACTTAGAATTATAATCAATCGGAAAAAATCAAGGGCTTTGGGGGGAGGGGTCCAGACCCTCACCCCCCCCCTGTGTGCGCCACTGGTTCATTCTAATACAATTTATGCAATTTTAATATTTTACTACTTTAAAACCAGATTAAAACAGAGAAAAATTTAAGTCTCCTTTAGAAAGTCTAGTGTAACTGTTCAGCATGTACTATAAGCTGTTCTCAAGTGAGTTAAATAATTCTTGCGGTTCAGAAAAATATTTAGTCTACTAACACTATTAGCTTTTCAACTCAATACGAAAGATTGAGCTGCGCTCGAAATTTAAGAATGTCCCAGGCATTTATATTTTTTGAAAATATAACGATTGACTTGCTCAACACATGCGTTTTGTGTTCTTTGTTCTTTCTTGCGTTTCAAGAACTAATTTGTACATTTGTAATGTTTACTCTATCTATATTGATAATGTTTTTACCAATATTCAGTATTTAGAGTGTCTCTTAATATCTTATTCTTACGGTTTATGCAAATATAAATAGGAAATACCTTTTTATACTTCCAACCTCACTTTTTACTGGCGCTATTGCTATTAATTAAGCTATTTAGTAAATAATAATTAGAGTTTTTAATATTAATACGTATAAATTCTCACACACACATATATATAAAAATGGAAATCCATGCTGTGATGGAATATATATGCAGTAATAGAAAACTGAAAAATGGGAGACAATAAAAATCATGCCAAAAGCTGCACAAAAAGCTACCGATAATCAGTGGCGTAACGTACACCCCCGCATCGCGGAAGGCTAGGATTCTAAGGAGCCCAAAGCCTGAGTGACGCAAAGTACGTATTTAATTAATTTATAAAATATTTAATACAAAAAACCTGACTTTGTAGGGAAGCCCTAATATTCTCCTTTACGACACTGCTGGTAATGTACTTCCGATTTATAAGCCGTAATCATGTTTCAAGGACAAATTCTGAATCGGTATTTTACTAGAAATTTTTTTAAACCAAACCTTATGTAACGACTTGTGAAGAAGACAGTTTGATTTTACTCTCAGCATTCGCCTTTGTAAAGTGAATCAAATTTTAACTGAATCTATCTCAAAATCCATGATTTGGTTCATACCCATGGAATCTAAAAAGTAAATACGGGAATAAAGGATCATAACTCATATATTCCTGTGAGTTTTACTCTCTTTTAAATGCAGGTGAAGCGCTCTCGTAATAGCCTTTTTAATTTTTGACTCTCCTTTTTTGCGAGTCAATATTTATCTATTTTTCCCATTTCTTCATCTTGAGTCTAAATCACAAAAATGTATTTAAAACAATTATTTACGAGATATTATACATTTGTTAATTTACTAGAAATCAAATATTTATCCCAGCTTGGCTAAATATAGGATTTGGATTAATAAAATCAACCAGCAATTGATCTAAAATTGAAAAGGCAATCCTGAAGGTAGCATTAGTTTTTTTAGTTTTGTTAAGAGTGAAGTCAATGAATGTTTAAGAGAACAGAATCCATTTATTGGAGCTCTCTTCGACATAATATTAAACAGAAGAAAAACCTACTATTACAATAAGCTTACATGGTTTTAAAACATATACTCACTTATTACACATTGTGTTTTAAAAAGTTTTATAAATACAGATTTTTTTTCTGTCTAATGCGGAACATAAACGCCCTATCATTATAGCATCATGGGAGATAAAATGTAAAAGATGTTTTAAAACAAGAAAAAACGGATTGCTTTAAGGTATCCGACTACGTTCAGAGAACCGTGATTTTAAAAAAGCGCATAAATGGATAATTTTCATGATATTTAGTGTCATTTAGATTAGAATATATGTATAAAATACTTTTAAGGACATTTTGACAAAAAAAAATTTTTTTAATACAAAATTTCGGCAAAACATTAACTTAGAATAACCTTTTTTTAAAATGTTATCATTTCGTGAAAAATGCTTCTATTATAATAATATTTTGCCTGTATATAGCGCAGACCTCTTTACAGAGGCTCAACTTTGATTTTTGAAAAATTCAAATTATTTTCAGAGTTACAACCAATTGAAATAATTATCGGCGTTTTTTTCTTAAAATTTCTCCCCTCTGTAGTCGTAAAGTATGGATAAACCCACTTCTAAGTTATATATTTCAAAAATTCTAGTTGAGCCTCTGTACAGAGGTCTGAGCTATAGACAGGCAAAATATTATTATAATAGAACCATTTTTCGCAAAAGGAGAATATTTTGAAAATGGGTCATTCTATGTTCATTTTTTTTCAAAATACTGTACTTAAATAATTTTTTATTGTAATACTATTCTTAAAACAATTTTATATACATTTTCTAATCTAAGTGACGCTAAATATCATAAATATTATCCATTTATACGCTTTTGCGATATCATGGTTCCGAACGTAGTCGAATACCTTAACATTAGGCGAAAGAAGTCATGAAATTCAAAATACATTTGAATCTCCCAATTTTCCAATCTTAATCCGAAAGACACATCTTCACTTATTCAACACTGAAAAGTAAGAAAAACGTGAATAAATCAGCATATTATTTTCAACTATTTTTATGCTTCTGAATTTACAAATATTGCATTATTAAAACTACAATTAATTATTAAAAATGCAAGCTTCATGAAATTTTGCTCAGCGAAACCCGAAAATAATTTCACAATACTAAAACATTTTATCTTTATTTCTCTTGATTTTACAATTATCAATTCACAAAACTCTGCACTAATCTTAATAATTCAAAAACGCGCATCGCTGTTTCCCCAAATACTAATATTCCTCCGCCATATTATTGTTTTTAAACCGTTGCGTGAATTCGGTTTAATTTCCATTAACTATTAAAATGATTTGTATAATGTAACTAGGAATAAAGTAAAAATAAAGAATTATAGTTTAAAATGAATGAAACAAATAAAGATTTCAATAGTTCAAGAATAAAGTATATGATAAAGGAATATAACAATACCTCTCAAAACGATTTATGAGAAATATGTTTTTGAAGCAAATATGCAAAGTATATTTTTTCAAAGTAATACTTCAAATTAAATATATATTTATTTATTAAATATTTAGATTAAATTAATATCCTAATTAAATTATTCCTGATTTAATTAGGATAGATTCTTTTAAAGTAGTTCGGCGAATTCTTTCTCATTCCATTTAGGCTTAAGTAGATAATATTTGTATATTTCTGTTAGCTATTTTTTAGGTATCTTATTGTTTAATTACTGTCGTAACTTAGCTTTCCGATGTAACTGTGAGTTAATTTATACCGGAAGACAAATCGAAAATTAAATTAGTTCACATGTTCAATAATCCATGGTGAAGAAATCTTTTTTTTTTATTTATCATACATATGCTTTAACAATGAAAATCTATTTGATTGAAACATAAATATTTTTTCCTGTCAGCGAAGAGAGCTTCCAATAACAAAAGTGTTTTTTCAGTTGCGAACTTCATCGATCAAAATCTACAGATCTTTCTTTTTTTAATCTTCTTTCAAATTTTTTCCATTGCCCGAAGCAAGTTTCTTTGACCAGTAAAGTTGAAACAGTTTTCTTTTTATTATGGTTTGATCCATTCGACTGCGAAGCTAAAACTCGTATTACAACAATTTTTCATTATTTATAATTTGGGATGTCAATACTTTGATGGAACTTTTTATTAATTATAAATATTTAACACTATTTTAGTAGTCACTTCATTTTCTCTTCTTTTTTTTTTCTGTCTATTTATCAGAAGCATTCAGTGTTGAAAAATAATGACATGAAGAATATTAATTTTTAATATCGACATCACAATATAATATCCTATATGCAAACTAGGTCAAAGGTAAAAATTCTAAGTGTTCCATGAATTCAGCAAAAGTTATTTTCCTGCACTGGAAAAGACAAGCATGAAAAAGAAAGTATCTGAAAGAAGTAATCAGTATAAAGTTTCAAAAAATGCTGTTCATGAATATTAATTTCAAAATAATAACGCCATAACTCTTAAAAAAGAAATGTAGTTTTTGAGCAATAGAAACATTAATTTCGTGATTCAATTTTAGTGTTTTCTCTTCTTCTCTAATGGGGCTACGCATTGGTATTTAACCTTTGCATTCCCAGGAGCTGGTATCACTTTTTAGTGCGGCACCATATAGGCGATATCAATTACCGCAAGTAATTTTGATGCCCGGTTTCCTACCCAGAGGAAGGCACCTGAGCTCTGGCGATGCGAAATCGTACCTAGGATTTTAATTTTGCCGAGAGCTCCCAAACCAAACAGGTACTCAATGGATTTTTTTACATGTCCTATAATCATATCACATGGCCGCTGTCGATTTTCTGCATCATGAAAATCCATCGCCTTTGGGAGGGGGTCGAACCCGCAACCTTCTATGCAGAAGGCCAACTGCTTTTAGTGTATTCTAGAACAATTTTTACCCGCCTCGTTTTTTTGCTTGCTTGAACATGATTCTGTAATGAGTGCTGAATGTTGAGTATGATTCCAATTTGCGTATTGAGTGTTTTGAGTTCAGGGCTTCCATTCTCCCGGAGAAACATTAAATTACAAGCCTAACTCATTAGCCTTACTTCTCACTACTTCTGCATGACGGGACAGAAATAGAACCCTTGATTCCATAGAACTAATGCCGCCAACGAATTCACGACCATAACCATTAAGCTACTGCAGGTACATGCCAATCCAAAAGAGATCACATAAGTTAAGAGGAGAGATAAAATATAAATTATTGAGATTTAATGACAAGATAGAATTGTTGGACTCATGGTTATTTTAAAGATTTACATAATTCCTTCCTTCCTTTCTCTGTGGTTCGACAGCCCAGGGTGGGCCTTGGTCTTCTCAAGAAGCCTTTTACAGGCCAGCCTTCTTCCTGCTAGTGTTATCGAATTCTTAGTTCTCAAAACTAGGAGATCTTTTTCTAGGCTATCAATCCATCTAAGATTTGGTCTGCCCTTTCTTCGTGTGCCAATTGGTTGATCATTGAAGACTTTTTTAGTGGTGCCGTCTTCTTTCATTCTGACAACGTGACCCGCCCATTTGATTCATTGTATTTTGATGAAGTTAACAATGTCAGATTCATTATATGATTGATAGAATTCAAAATTTGATCTCCTTCACCACGTTCCATTTTCCTGAATCCCTCCAAAAATAAGTCTTAAGATCTTCCTTTCGTAGATACTGATCATGTTCTCATCTGTTCGAGACACGGACCAAATTTCACATGCATAAGTTAATACTGAACTTAAAAGACTGTTATACAATAGAACCTTGGTTTTTCTTTTGATAAAATTCGATTTCATACATATTTTAGTATTCCATTAAGACATCTATTAACCATAGTAACTCTCTTTTGGATTTCAGTAGTGTAATAGTTTCTATTGTTAATTTCCGAACCTAAATAAATGAAACTGATTTATATAATTAGACTTCTTATTTATGGATTCCTACTAATATAAATGTTTAATTAACAGATCAATGATAGGTTTAAAAATATTAAAAACTTTATACAGGTCCATTTCAATCTTTTAAAAGTTTCAAATTAAATTTTATTTGGTAAGCAAAACTTTTGTACATGCACAAGTATAACCTTGCAAAAATTTCTTACAACAATTTACTACACATTTTAATGGATTGAACTAACACATGTTCCATGATAATAAATAAATAAAAAACGAAAAGCACACAAAAAAAAGACAAAATAAATATAGTTAGGAAAAAAAAACTCCTTCCCCTAAAATTAAATTGAGAAACCTTACTGAGCAGTAAAAACATGACACATGACAATTAAAGGAAGAATAATTTGAAGTGAATGACATTTTGCCGTGGGAGTTCGGAAAATGACAAGTCTAGAATCATGTAAGCTTTTAACGATTTTTTTTTTCTCGAGAGAAAAAAAAATAGACAAGGTCGAATAAGTAGTAAGTAATCATGTTTTTCCTCAATCGATTTTTTATCGATTGAGAAATAACACGATTGTATTACATCGATCATAGATGTTAAAAGAAGTTCGTCACGTACACTAAGAAAATATAACGTAAGTTGTTTATTGGGACCTAATAACAAATTGTTATTGATGCTAGAGATAGCAAAATTTATTTCTTGCAAAAGCGGCAATTGATTCAAATTCATATATTTTTATATCTATTTTATTCGTTGGCAGATTTTCAGATGGTAAATAATAATATTTTTAAAAATTATATAGAAAATATACTTTCATTATTTTACTCTTTCGGATATGCTTAAATGCATTAAAACTGTGGTCTCCAACCCCCGGTCCGTGGATTAAATACTACCGGTCCGCACAAGAAACATTAAATTATTTCCATTTTATTTACTGTGGTACATTTTTCATTGGTTTTGGCTACTTTTTATGAAAATAACTTTATATTCATTTTTTGGTGTAATTATATTTTATAAACACAAATATTATAAACACAAAACAATCTAAAATATAAACAATTAACGTCCTCCCCCCTCAGCGGGCCGCGATAAAATTATCAAACGTTGACCGGACCGCGGCGATATTAAGGTTGGGGAGCACTGCATTAAAAAAAATGAAAAAACTAAGAATTCGAATTAAATAATTAAATTGAATATATTTTTTTTCATATACGCAGTTTTAAGCTCTTAATTTTTGTCAAATTATATACATATGTGTGTGTGTAAGCTCAAATATATTTGTACTAAAATTATCATCTATATTTGTAATACACATTCGTTTCGCAGTAAGAGAAATTCATTTTTAATATACTGCTCCATTTTGAATTGTTCAAGAGTGTTTACTATCTACTGACTGCTCATTATATATATAAATACTGTTTATTTTATGGAAATTATATATATGTAAAATTAAAAGAATTATTTATACTTTTACATTTGCAAAATATAAAACCCGAAGAAATCAGCTATATTGAAACTACATAATAAGTTGTAGCATTCCGAATGAAGTTTAAGGCGAACTAGAGTAGCCATCGGGTCGTGCGTTCGAATCTTGGTACCACTGAACATGTACCATGTAGAGGAGCTGATCCACACGAAATTTGAAGAGGTTAAAAGTCCTCACACTAGTGTGGTGTAATCTCTCGTCCTCGTCACTTTATCTAGACTCTAAATTACATGGTCTGTCGATAATAACCCTTGTGTTGCTTCAGAACAGGGGTGGCCGACCCGTGGGCCGCATGCGGCCCGCGAGATTCTTTACAACTTTACAAAATACGGTTATTTTGTGCAATATTTTTGTTTTTAGTGTAGTGTTTTGTAATAAATAAATCCCATAATTGTTTCTATTTTATCACTTTGCTTCTGTTTTTATAGTTACTTAGAATTGGTCGGTATTGTGTTTCAGCGATATCCCGCTTGATTCCTACAACTTACAACTGCGAATCGTTCCTTGAAAAAGAAATTTATCAAACATAAATCATTCTCAAACTTGGAACATCAATCTCGATGTGCAAATACATGCGTTGAGATCGACGTACAAAAACAAGTGAAAGAACTGAGAAACAAATATCTCCTTATTTAAATAATTTAAACATTATTTGATCATTGCATTATAATTATTATATTATCTATGTTTGTATACATGAAAAATAATGAAAACAATAATAATAGTTCATCCAAATAGATGATCCATTCTGTCCAAATTTAATATAAAGATATATATATTTTATATGCGGCACGCGGTATTATAATGTTTTTCCGAAATGAGGCCCGCAAGGTCATTTGGGTTTGTCACCCCTGCTTTAGAATGCGACTTTCATAAAAGATCAAATCATTTACATAGTTTAAAAATATTGAACAAAGGATTTTTCGATACCTTAAGGTAAAACTTATTTGATAATTTTTGTCGCTTTCTAATAAGAATATTCACAAATTTTCTTTCACAAATTATTCATTAAAGCCGAAGTTGAATCAAAATGTGAACAAATTAGATGAATTCAATCACAATCTTTTATTATAGTTTGGTGCTCTAATTTCTCTCTACGTTCAAATCCTATTAGAAATTTCCATATCAGAATTGTTTTGTTAGAGGACGATATTAAAACAAAACTTGATTGTTGTTTTATTTTAAAACTAACCACATATTAAGAGTCACCATATCAATGATACGGGGCCCCCAAGCTACAGGGGCCCCAAATACATTCCCACTAACAGGGCTCTCATATTTGAAACGTGGCCGCGGTAGCAGAGTGGTATAGGTATCGGATCATGGCTTGCCTTGTCACGAGTTCGAGCCGAGTACCACTAAAGACCCGCCGTGTAGGGCAACGATGCACGTTAAATCTGTCGAGAGCTGAAACGTCCACCCGTTGGTGTGGTGTTGTAGTTAGGAGAGGGGGTGCCAGCTCAGGTGTCGTCCACGTCACTTGACCATGGTTCAAAATTACGTGGTCCGTCGCCAAAAGCCCTCGTGTAGCTGAACAGTGCGACGTTAATATTCAATCAATCAATCAACTCATATCTGAAACAGAGCCCCGAAGAATTTTTGATACAGGGCCCAATCTGAACTCTAGCTACACCAGTGCACATATTGTTAGTTTAATTAAATTATAAAAAAATTACATCCCAGAATTTTTTAAGCAATTGCAGAATAATTTATGCAGTCTGGAGGAATCCTCTCTCTCTCTCTATTTCGATAATATTTTAAGTACCTGATTTCCTTCCACAATATTCTGCATTCTTTTTATTCTTCTAAAACCCCGAAGAATATGTAATTTTGTAAGTATTTGAGTTTCCTCGAATTTCCATAATCTTAACATTCTGGGTCTATCTGTCTTCTCATAGTGTGTTAAATCACTATCTTAAAATTGTTAGAAAATTCGTTGAAGTCAACGGAGCTTGACGCTCACATTACAGTTAGGCAGTATGAAACAGAGGAACATTTCAGTTAATCCATTAATTGTATTTCTCTCAATGTTTAAGAACTAGAAAGACTTGCAGGATAGGATCGTACGATCAACTTTACGATTTGTAAATCTTTCGTAATGTCTGTGATCTTAAGATTAGTAAGTCATAGCTAGTAATTTACCATATAAGAAATAAAAATACAGGTCTGTTTAAAAACTGCTCATGTTTCAACAATCCGAATATCCTAAAAGCAAAGCGAACCAAATACCAGACACATTTCAACCCCGAAACGTTTAGAAGTCAAATATCTTTCAGCTAAAGAATTTTACAGCAACTTTTTTCCCCTTTCAGAAAATTTTAGATCATTCTTTTTTTAATAATTTAATGAAAAAAGATAGGAAATGAATGCAAAATTGTGCTTAAAAATTATCTGATTGAACTTTTCAATTCGTTA
>BMAV01005726.1:78083-94891 GCA_019973955.1 Trichonephila inaurata madagascariensis | reverse complement strand
TTAGAAAAATAATCTTAGATGATAATGTAAAACTTTTTAAAATATATTAAAGTGTAAAACTAAAATTGTTTAATTTTTTAATCAAATTTTAGGTGAAAACCGTTGAAATAACAAGTAATATATATATAAAAAATTTAAGTCAACTCCTACTTACGTCAAAAAATTTTTTTTTTATTTCAGTTACTTTTTACCAAATAATTGCAATTAATATAAATATGTATATACATATGACAGAATCACAATATTAAGTGGCAAAAAAAAAGCGATTTTACTTGCATTTTTTATTTTCCTTTTTACGTATGATGTTGGACTATTATTTTTGTTTGTTATTATTTATTCATTAATTATATAGAATTAATGAATTAATATTTGAAAAAACTGTATTAGCATCAAGTGTCATTCACTACAAGTTTAAAAAAATGCATTTGAACTTGAGTGGATGAATAAAAAGTATTTTATTAACGATTGAAAATTTGAACAAGACATATATTTATATAGGGAGAGTGTGAACTATAATAGAAGGAACCAAAAAACATACTCGCACAAAAAAAAAAAAAAACTGAATAAATTTAATGTTATTTTTGAAAGTTCGAAAATGTCTTAAATTCAAAGAAAATGAATCGTTTTTTTCTGAAATAAATGTTCATTTCTACGAATAATTTCAATCGTTCGTTGATAAATCAATTTCTGGACAAAGCGCAATGCATTAAAAATCTTATATCGATCCTCTCTCTCCTTGTCTTTCATCACAATATTTTCCTGTACGTCTGAAAAAAGGCACGAAAACGTAATGAAAGAAATGGTATTGTACAGCATTTAAATACAAGATTACTGCATATTAGAATACTAATGAGTACATTTGGTTTTTAAGATCTTTATGTGAACAATGAATAACATTGTTAATGTTAGATACAAATGAAAGGCTGCAATGAGTTAAAATATACGGAAACAATTTTCAATGGCAATGTGTATTTAATGTAAATACACATTGCCATAATTATTTATATGTAAATGATGAAATATGAATGCAAAAACTCAATAACAATGATAAAAATATGTCATTAGATGTTTCTTTAAGAAGTTTTTGAATTACAATGATATTTTAAATACTAAGTTTTCTCTTGCTTTAATTTTCAACATTGATTTAATTATACATTTTTCATTGCTTTGAATTTATTTATATTATTATAAATCATCATAATTATGAATGGTTAATTTAGAAAAAATTCTATTGCAGGCATAAAAAGTATTTTTAAGAAAAGAATGAATACATAATGTCGAATAAAGTAAAATAATTAGCTTTTTCTATTAATACAATAATTGCAAATTTGAATCAAATCAATCAAAAGCAAACTTTTTTTTTATTAAGAACACTTTTTCATTACACTAAAAAGACACTATTATTTTTCTTTAAAAAAAGCACATTTTCCATTTTCATATTAAATAAATAAAAAAAAAACCATCAATTGTACTTCTATTCAACATTATTAATTTGCTTTTCATATAAAATAAAATTGCACAACTGAGGAAATATTTTTTAATGTAATTAATTGAATTTTTTACAGCATAAAGATGTATAATCTGACCGAAATAACACACATGATTGAAAAAAAAAAAACTTTTAAGTTGAATTATTACTTGGAGTGATGATGAAAAATTCTTGACTCGGACTATTTTCTATTAAATAATAATAAATAAATGCGAAAAAGAATAGAATTTTTTTTTCTTTAAAGCTATTATTTGCAATGATTGAGAATTCGCATGCATGGCATAAATTCCTTTTTGTTAAAAACAGATGAAATGCAACACAACTGTAGCCAATAACAAAATTATCTCGACATTCAATAATTTTTTTAATGCCAGGTATACGCATGGGGTATTATTAAAATTAAATAGAAATTGTTAAATAAATAAAAGAAATAAATTAGTTTCACTCAGAATTTTTTAATACCGATTTCACTTTACTTAATATATTAACATAAAAAAGTAGAAATCGTATTTCAAAAAAATTATATAAACATACAAAAATGTAATTTTTTTTCTTTTTTTTTGAGATCATCAAATAAAAATTGTAATAATCGAGGAAACAGTTAATTTGGTATCAGGAAAGGAGAGGAGTATATTAAATGTTTATCAAATATCCACAGCTCATGAGAAATACCACCATCGCAAAAAGGTGGATGGATAAGCAAGAATTTTCTTTCTTAGAGGGGAAACAACGGTCTTTCAAGGAAAAATCCGATATTTGGTTTGAACGAAAAATGTAGAAGCCTAAAAAATGGCGTTGAGGTATTATATATTAAACATAATGTTGAAAATAAAAACAAAAGAGAAAACCCATCTATTTAAATAATAGTAAAAAATCGTACGAAATTATTTCATAGGTTTGAAGAAAGTAAAAATATGTTTTCGAAGTAACTGTAGTAAAATACACAGGATATCAATGAAAAAAATCTTTAAAAGAATGTAGTTAAATTTTAATAAGAATCGTAGACGAGAGATAAGAACGCCTGCTTTTTGGAGGAGCAAGATCCTTAGATCCTTGGCAAGGAAAAGTGGAAGAATGTACTTTAATAAAGAATTTTAAAATTTAATGTAAATAATTTTATGGGTTAGATGTGGGAATGAATTTTTAAATCATTTTTAGTAATACAGTTGAACCTGTTTTTGTGCGGTAGATAGGGACCGCATAAAAATAAAAGCACAAAAAATATTCAAAAATTTCGTAAATTGTTACATATAACAAACTAATTCGTGGAAGTATTACAGAATTTTTTTTTATTCGATGGATAGGGACCGCATAAAAAAGTCGCATTTATAAAATATGCCAATTATTTACGAAATTTATGTAAGAGTACTTCCGTAACAAAATAAATAATTAAATATTACACATGGAAACATTTTAAAAACATATAGTTTCTCATTGTATACACGGATAATTTTTCAAAATGCACATTCATAATTCATTGCTGCTCATCGTAATCCAAAGTCCTGTGATGAATAAGTTCAAAATCGCTTTCGTCACACACATGAAGGTATAATTTCAATTGATTTATTTTTTGGAAACATAAAGTAAGAGATAAGTTTTTGTGACTAAGGTCAGGTGGTCACACACAGTTGCTTGTAAATGTCACGATAACCAGAAATACATGATTGAGGTCCTTTTTGGAATTTTATACTCCTTTCTTAATCGGACCACTGAAGACCTTCCGTGTAGGGCAGCGATGCACGTTAAATCTGTCGAGAGCTGAAACGTCCTCCCGTTGGTGTGGTGTGGTAGTTAGGAGAGGGGGTGCCAGCTCAGGTGTCATCCACGTCACTTGACCATGGTTCAAAATTACGTGGTCCGTCACCAAAAGCCCTCGTGTAGCTAAACAGTGCGACGTTAATATTCAATCAATCAACCTTTCTTAATCGGTATCTATTTTAAGAAAATGCTTTTCCAATTTGTTGGAAAGATGGATCCCTGAATATTTTTATCCACTCTCAAAGAATCTGGTTCTTCTTGTGTGTCTGTCTTCATAATCTATCAAATTATTGATAATGTCACGGTCATTGAAAGTTTCGTCTTCAATTAAGCGTGGGCTACTGGAGCGTTGAGAGAAAGCAACTGAATGCACATTGTCGGGAGACTGTTTTTACAAATGGGCAGAGCGTCTTGAAGTGTCTACATTTCAGGGGCGTAACGTACACCCTCGCATCACGGGGACGGGGCAGGACTCTAGAGGCCCAAGGCTTGACTAACGCTAAATACGTATTTGCCCAATTTACAAAATATTAAAGGTAAAACCTGATTTTCAGGGGGGTCCTAACATGCCCGTTACGCCACTGGTAAATAGATAGAAAACATTAAAGTGGTGCCAAAGTCATTGAAATTCATACACCTCATAGAAAAAAGATCGCACATAAAAAAAAGTGTTTGTGCTTATGACCACCTGATAGAAGTGATAACTTCAAATTTTGTAATGTTATTTCAGGGATTAGTTTGATGAATAAAAACAAGGGGGGTATTAGTATTATCCTATAAAATTATTTATTCATATGTCTGTACTCATAAAGTAATATTTTTGTGCAAAATATAGAATCATATTTGAGAATTAATTGTATTCTAAGAAGGAAACAATAGATATATGGTAGCTCTGAACTAGGTTATAAATCATTTACATTCAAAATTTTATTTAAATATCTATAACAAAAACTCAGTCAAGGGTTGTTCCATACTTCCTCGTGCTTCATTTGAATCATTTGACATAATTAAATTGAATTTTGATTTTAAAAAATCAACTAAAGGTTTTGATTTGTCTTTTGAAAAATCTACTTTAAAATTTCCACTTAAAATCATAGGTAATTTGTTCAAAAGACCCTATCTGGCTTTGTGAATTTTGGTTGTAATTTAACAATATTCAATTCTATCCATGAATTAATTTAAGCAAAGGGATGTTAAGACAGATTGGGAAGAGAGGAATCTAGGTCAAAACCTTTAAAAAGGGATTTAATCAGAAGATTTATATCACCTAATCTCTGGCTTATTCTAACTCTTTTGTCATTGTATGGCAGTTTTGTACAAATATATCCGGTGCTGCTGCAAGGAAAGTCTTATTAATTATATTTGGTTTTCTTGTACTTCAATTATTTGATGTAACTTTTTCTTAATACCTGTATACACTTAATTTTGTTATTTTAAATTTTTAATTGTTTTAATTTCCTTTTTAGACTAGAAGACTTTTTAGTGAGAAGGAATTTCAGCGCGATTGCCAATCTCCAAAACAGAAAAAAAAAAGAAAGAATTGTACACTACTAAAAGAGGAAATTTATGGTTAAACCTGACATGATTGATACCAAATGTTGAAAATTTGTTATTGTAGCGATATATTCACCCCTCCCATTAAAATCATTTGTTTGTTGTTTAGTTAGTTTATTTAAGTTATTTTATGTATTAATTATAGGTTTTACTTTAATTAATTAATATGAGCTTTTTAAATATTAAACACTATACTTCATTACAGTCAAAAATTCAATTCTTTTAAAGTAGTAGTAGTAGTACCATCTGTTAAAAAGACACTTAAGTTGATAAATTTACAAAATTTCAATATTAATTAAGCAGGGGTCTGCCTCAAACCAAGAAGCATGGCAAGGGGTCTATGAGCTAAAAAAGTTTGGGAACCTCTGATTTATAAATATGGCCACATTCATTATTGTATTGAAACTCCCCAGCTAGGAATTCTTCAAATGGAAATAAATTACTTTCTGGTATCTATACTTAATGTTGAACATTTTGGCGACTTTTAAAAATGGCTATAGGTATCTGTCCACCTCAGCAGAATGCAGCCCAAATAATCAGTGAACCAAACCTTGTCTACGATTAAAATTAAAATTTATGTTTTATCACTCAAATATTAGCAAAAATATCACCTCAACAATGGGGTTTCATTTCTTCTCATCAATGAATGCCATTTTAAACCATCACTTGCGAACCCACTATATAATCCTTGTATTATATTCTCAGGTTTCAAAGCTAGCATTTCTGTAACTTTTAGATATACTAATGTGCCTTTTTGTCATATACATTTTCGTTATATACCTGTTCGACAGCACGAGTTTAGATGCACTTTTAATTTGCTGTGAAGTTATATTCTTTGGCCTCTTTCATCTATTTTATCCATAACAGGTAGCCTCACTGATCGGTATTAGGCTTCACAGATAGGTTGAACAGAACACTGTAAAACAGTCTTCCTTTTTACAATTTTAACTTCCATACTCAGTAGTTTTTTTCAGAACTAATTTTTGCCACTAACAGTGTCTTAAATAAATCGAGCTGACACGTAGATCAATGAATTAATAAACAATAACGATTCAATTTGTAGGGAATTTGCCAGTTTTGATGTTCGACTAAAAAAAATCTAATTTAGTCTTCAGTTATATAAATGTCTATTCTAATTCAGTCGCAAAAACTTATTTTTATTAAAAATCATAGCTCAGTTTGTTTGTTTTTTGTTTTTTTTTCAAACATTTGAAGAATATTTTCAAAAGCATTATATATATATATAATTCTTATTTCTCATCAACTGACTTTAAAAAAAAAAGTTTAGGTGAGTAAATTATCCCTTTAACTGAAACTTTTGGAATGCACTAAATATATTACGAAAAATAAACACACATTTTTCAACATTTTCAAATAAAGATTCATAAATTTAGGTTCAAACCATAAGAAAATATGAAAATTAACAAATGATTTAGAGAACAAATATATTGACAAAATCAAAAATTAAAGAAATATTTCATGAATGTAGACTAAAATCCGCAAGGAACATTGATTTCTTCAGTTTGAATGAATCGCAAGCTTTATTCCTTCCATTTCATGAATGTTTATATATATATATATATACGTATATATAATAAAAATTTTCAGTGGTGCATAATTTGTCGTTGCGAGTGGACGATTTTACTGTAACAACGAAAGGGGAGGGCGTAGTCATTGGAAGTGATTACTGTAGTACGTGGCGAGTGGATGATATTATTGTAGCATTAACGAGACAGTCTTGAAAGTTAATCCAATTTATTCAACATTAAACATAGAGTGTTTCCACATCGCAAGAAGCAGACACAATAGCACAAAACACAGAACAAACACACAACGCGCTGCAGCCGGCTACATGATTGCAGACAGAATAGAGAAGAGAGCGGGAGTTCCAATGACATCGGTATTTATAACCAGCGGGACATCACATGATTTAGGAGGTGGATGGGTGTAGTTTCAAAAGTCCCCGGTAGGTGGGTAGCTAATTAAAATAATTACACGGTTGTCCTGAAGGACTGGACTATAAATAATTCAAGACCTATTAAAGTTTAAATTACTGGAATATATATATATATATATTTAACTTCTCCAGCCCCCTATGCATTTCAAATTGTTACCCTCCTCCCCTATTTCCAGAACACCTCCTTCCTCCTTCCTTCAGTTCTTACCTTACCAGTTACGGTTCGGAATTTTTTCCTTAACACTCTTACTCTTTTCACTTTCTTTGTTTTCTTTCTTTGAGAGCCGTGTCCTGGACTGACAACAGGCAGCCGTAAGGAAGGGATAATTTCATGATTTGGCCATTATTTTATCCTTATTTTCATTTCTTACCTTGTGGCATCACGGACCACTCATCCCCCTTTTGTAAATTAGTACAGTAAATTAATGAAATCGTTAGCAATTACGGTCTAGAGCAGGGATGGCGAACCTTTTTGAAACGTGGGTCGAATTTTGTTCACAATTTTTTTAGTACTAGCGCGTCAGTCACTAATACCCATTTGCACCAGAGTTAAGTTTAAAACTTTTTAACTGAGTATTTTTAAAACTAAAGATCTTTTAAATATTCCATTGGCTTAACGGGTAAAAAAGGGCGCTATGGAAGTCTCTTTCTACTAACATAACTGAACATAACCTTTCAAAACCTTTTTATCCGAAGAAAGTGCTTTAAATATAATTATTTACTTTGGTTTTTGATTTTTTTTTCAACAAACAAAATGTGAGTAAAATTATACACTTTTTTTGATAGTTTGTAAACACTTTTGCTTTATTTCAAGTATACTGCATATCTTCATATACATTTGTTTTCATTTGCGTAATTTTGGAACTGTAATGATCAAACTGAAGGCTATACACAGCATTTAAATTGCTTTTGTGTCAATGTGCTTGAAAAAATGCAAATAGAAAATAAATAATCCACACAAATAAGAAAATATAAATAAATTCAAGTAAAACAAACAAGTCATTGCCTAGAAATCATGGGTCAGTTAAAAATCTTGCGAGGGTCAGTGTCTGACCCACGGGTCATAAGTTCGCCATCACTGGTCTAGAGTATACATATTGTATGAACTGTTTTCGAACTTGTTAATTATCATCTCCTTCATCGCTTATCGCTTTACTATTTTATACTTTTAGACATTTTTATTATTTGTTGAATTTCTGTTATTGCCCAACGAACGTTTTCTACGAGTTTTGATCATTGCAAAATCATTAATGGCATCATCGTAATCAATTTTGACTGCAATATCATTATGTGAGCTCATAGCAACATCAAAGAGTTAAGCTTTTCTTTTTCTATAGTAGATCTCATTTCAGTATTTACTTCCTTTGAGGGCAGAAATGTTTCTCTCATGACTCTCTAGGTGGTGATACGTTAGCTGTAATTTTAATTTTTTCTCCTTCCCCAATTTTTTGACGCCCCCAAAATCTTTTGCCCCCTAGGCATGTGTCTAACGTGCCTAAGCTGAAAAGTGGCCCAGAATGCAATACTGCATCTTTTGATTATTTTGACCAATGACGGTACTCATAAACGGAAATCACATGATTCTCAAAGCTTCCGGTTAAGAAGCTACAAAATCTGAGACCTCTGGAAAATGAAAAAAAAAAAAAAAAAAAAAACGCTTTTGAGTAATGTCCTAAATGTCCGCGTGTGTTTGTTTTTGTTTTGTAGTTTTATGTGAGTGTAAAATAAATGTCAAAGTAAATTTAAACACCAAAATGTTTCCTCGTCCTTTCAGTGACTGCAACAAGATCAAGATTAATCCCAATGTAACGTTTTAAATCAAGTGAATCGTCACATATATATTTTAGGTTTTACGTAATGCAAAACACACTTCGCTGTGTTAAAATTACTTCGATGAAAAGCAGAAAGTCGGACCATTAGTAATTTGAATAAAGAAACAAAGAGATACACAGCTAGCGGATGTAAAATAACCAATACAGTTCACTCTTTTTATTTGCAGCTTGGAATTCCGCTTCTCCAAAGAGTGCAATAAGCCAGTGTACTTTTTAAACGAGCCAGATCGCTTTAAGCTGATTATTTCAATTGATCGAGTATACTTTCTTTCATCCAGACCTCGCGTAACAGCTTACTTAAACAATAAGAACGATTATTCAAACCGTTGGAACTTTTGACTCTTTTATTAAGGTCACATAGCTGATAAACAGTTGGTCAATCATTAACGGTCAAATATCATGATTTTTCTTTTGTGAAAGAACGTGATACCACCAACGAGATCCCTATACAAAGGCTTTTGTATAGAATGTATTGTAAAAAAAATCCGTTAACTCGGTCTTCAATACGCCAGGTGGATAATTACCGGATTATGCTGCCCAATTGTTTATTAGAGTAGCTGATCTGCGATTTGTCCTCGTTATCCTATCGCAGGTGGGAATGCTTTTGTTCACCTGCCTACAGTTTGTAGCAAGTCAAAAAGGATCTTTTCTGTTACTCAAAATCAAATGATAAGTAATGAAGCATCCCTTTCTTTGTGAGGTCACAGAAGAATGCTTGAAAGCCATGTCACACACAAATGTATGTTCGATTTGCCTGTAGTTAAATTTGCTATCTGATTTTGTATTCATTTATTCATATTATCTCAAAGAAAAATCTATGGCATGCGATCTTAAAAAAATAAACACAATTTTAAGTTTTCAATCTTTAATAATGTTTTTCTAAGTTCTACCCTGAAATTCGACATCTTTTTCAATTCCTCTACTATTAGTTCGCTCTCAACCTATATATACTTATATATGTCTTGTTCAAATTTTCATTTGTCAATAAAATACTTTCTACTCATCCATTTAAGTTCAAATACATTTTTTAAAAACTTTTAGTGGATAACACTTGATGTTAATACATTTTTTTCAAGTATTAATTCAGTAATTATATTAAAGAATGAATTCATATTAACAAAGAAAAATAAGCCCAACAGTATACAGTGGACCGCAAAAGTGTTCGTACACTTGCAACTTCTTATAAAATTTAATGTTTCCGACTAATAAAAATTTATATTGTAAAATTGTAATTTTTTTACGATATCTGTGTGCAACTTGTTCTTAATGGAATGACATAATTAATTTTTTAAAAATAGGATAACAATACCATCAAAAAATACCAAATTACCTAATTCTGAGGCCAATTTACACCCCCACGCCAGAGCACCTTCACTTCATTGCTGAAGCATGCAGGTGGAGGAATTCTTGTTCCACATAAATTCACGAGATTAAATTCCTTATTTTTTCATTTATAAGCTATTATAGGCCCATCGGTACCAAAAATGTTGAATTATCTGAAATCCCAATCTCAATTTGCTATCAATTTTGAATTTTCTGAAACTTAATCCCTAGAATCTATTCGGATCAATAAAACACGGAGGTGGAAGTGTTCTTGCGTGGGGGTGTAAATCGCGCGCGGCCACAGAATTAGGTAATTTGGTATTTTTTATTGATATTGTGTGAATTATGAGCTTTGATTAAATATTTTAAAGAGAAATTTTAAATTATCCACCCAATATTTGGATATTGTAAACGACTTCATTTTTTAACAGGGCAATGACGCCAAGCGCACTGCTCTCAATGTACACCACTGATGTCTCTATAGCTGTCTCCAAATTCTGAAAACACATCCACAATCACTTTATTTAGCCCAGTAGAACATTTTTGGTGAGATTTTGATGTAAATAAAAAGAAAACATGATAAACAGAAGAATGGAGGAGAATAGATGCAGAAATTACAAAAAACTGTTTAAATCTATACCAAGACGCTTAAAAATTGTTGTGGACACTAAAAGATATCCTACTAAGTACTAAATGAAGAAAGAAATACAATATTTAAAGCTAAGTTGAGAATTTTGTTAAGTGTACGAATACTTTTGTGGCGTAATTTTTTAGTAGTTTTTAGATTATTAATTTTTAAAAAAAAATTGTTATCCTATTTTTAAAAAAATTAATTATGCCATTCTATTAAGAACAAGTTTGCAGATATCGGAAAAAAATTACAATTACAATATACTAATTTTTATTAGTCGAAAACATTAAATTTTATAAGAAGTTGCAAGTGTACGAACACTTTTGCGGCCCACTGTATATAGAAAGGAAAGACGTTCGTTGTGTCACTGTAGTGCAATGGATAGCGCATTGGACTTCTAACCCAAAGGTCGTGGGTTCGAATCCCACCTGGGATGGCCTACTTCCTGAGAATGTGATTTCTTTTTTATTATACTATTTCATTAGAATAATTAAATTCAATTAATGAATAAATAGTAACACAAAAACAAACACACAAAATAGTCTAACACCATATATAGAAAGGAAAATTGCTTTTTCTATTTTGTCACTTAATATTGTGATTCTGTCATATGTATATACATATTTATATTAATTGTAACTATTTAATAAAAGTAACTAAAATAAAAATTTTCTTTGTTGACCTGAGTAGGAATTGACTTAAATTTTTTTTTTATTTTATATAACTTGTTATTTAATATTCTGCAGCGAGCTTTGACTATATAACTGAGATGTTTGAGATATTCCTTTTTTTTACATTTTTTTAATCTTTATGAATTGGCTCGCTAGTACATTTTTATAAAATTAGAATTACTGCACGATTTATATATATAAAAAAAATAGTTCAGGTTTGATAAATAAAGTTTTTTTCATCAAGGAAAGATGATAGAAAATATGTGAATTTTTTAAGATTCAGCATTATCGATCAATCCTTACAGAAGTCATTTGAATAACTTCTTAATTTGAATACGTCCTCTACACTTATGTGTGAACTAAGTGATAGTTTTTGTGCGACAGATTTCACACCATCTTAATATAAAATTATTTTTCACCTAACACAACATAAGGGCAATTTAACTCATGCATTTAAAACTAATTTGCATAGTAAATTCCCTTTGAATAAAATCTAATAATTGCACAATATAAACTGATTGAATTGTTTGAAATAAATCGAAGTTAGATAGTAATCAACTGAAAATTTCCAAAAGGAAGAAATTAAAAAAATTCAATTTTTAAAAATATTTCTAAATTTTTTTTTTTTAGAGAGAGATTTAAATCAGTTTCTCGCTGGAACACTTCAAGTTTTTTTAAATGCTTCCTAATAAATTTTTACATTTAATTAATTTAATTGGATGTACGTAAAAATATCAAAAACTAGTGAGATACTAATAACTAAGATCTTCCATTTAAACAACCCTAGATATCAAAAATATTCAAAGAATAAGTAAATTAGCATTTATTCCACATGAAATCGAACAAAAGAATGAAAATGAAACTTTTTAAAACAAAAACAGTAATAAAATTAGTGTATGCAAGCTCTGGAAGTAATTGAAGTTTATAAACTGCAGTACTCAATTCACCAATTAAGAACTAAAAAAATTAAAATCAATTTCATAACATTTTATTTTATCAAAAGGCCACACTTAACGACACAAGAGACACTGTGAGGTTTCCTCCCTCGATTTAAAATACAAGAAATATATAAAATAAAAGAGTTATAACCAATGAAGTATGGCAATGGTTCTTAAGCTGTGGTCCGCGGATCCCTGGGGCGTTCCCAGCGTTTTTCTAGGAGTTCCGCGGAGTTTCTCATGCAACATTAAAATTTCCCTCTTTTACGCACTCTGAAAGGCCTTGTGGAAAAATTTAAAGGTGTGCCATCCTAGACTAGATCAATAAATTGCAGTCTAAAATATATGTATTTCGTATAATGTAAATAATATGTGTGTATTTCGATCAAGAATTTTAAGTCGGCGAAGGGCGTTCAAAATCTTGGGGGTCCGCGATGTCAGGCTGATATATAACAGAGGACCTCGGCGATCGAAAGTTTAACTGGTGAAGTATATTATACCAGGTCTCTTTAAAAAGTATCCAAACTTTGGCCAGAAAAAATATCTTAGTTACTTTGCACGATTACGATTCTAATCAAATTCGAAGTAGGTCCCTAGCGCCTTTACACAGCCCATCATTCTTTCCACTGCCGAAAACACATCTGGAAGGCTTCTTTTGGAATAGTGTTCAACTCCGCAGTCGTGTTCTGCTGTGTATCTCCTCTCTACTCTGAAAACGGGATCCTTTCAATGGCATTCTTATTTTCGGGTACAACCAGAGGTCGCAAGAAGCCAAATTCAGCGTCGATAGTCTCCAGCAGGTCCTGTGCAACTGTAAGGCGGAGTTCTTTCTGTTCCACCGACAGAAGCTTGGGAACAAATTTTGCATCCCATCAGAACATGATCACACAAAGCTGCATGTAGGGAGAACCTGCATTGATCTCAACTTGTTCAGCAGTTTCTCGTACGGTCTTTCACTATCAGATTTTCTGCCTTTTCAACAACAGATGCATTTCGAACAGTTTATGACCTCCCAGGAGACTGATCCCTCTCTATCAACGTGTGTGTGGGGGGGTCATTTTTGAATCGGTTAAACCCCTCCCTAATATTTGTGATCCCCATAGCATCGTCTCCAAACACTTGCTGAATCTTACGAATTTTTGATTTTGACAAAATTTAATGCAGTACCTTTGCTCAAGTCGTTTAGTCTTCTGTAATGAAATAAAAATTCGATGAACACATATAACAGCACGTCACTCAACTGCCTGCAAGAAACGACTAGGAAAATATTCAAGCATGTGCATTAAGCTGTCACCTTCCACTGTGCACAGTGAAACCTTTAGAATCTGAATTGTGACCGGGAAAATTTAAGATTGGATACTTTTTGAACAGACCTTGTAACTCAATAGCCTCAATGCAGATCACAATGAATGAAACCCTGAGAAATGATTATAATACTTTTCTTAGATATTTTTCCTAAAATGAATACTTAAAAAAAAACACCTCCAATTTTTTATATATTACGTATATGCCATTTTTCTTTTCTAATATGAACCATATAGTTTTCCTTTTTCACGTTACAATACTCTAGTCTGTATACAGGGTTCCCAAAAGTAGCGACAAACCTCTGCACAACCAGATTCCTCGTTGGGAGTGCATAAAAAAATGCCCGAATAACTGTACCTTTACGATCCATACTATAGGAGAAAATTACGATAAACAAAGTATGACGCCACAGCCGGTGCGAGGGAAAAACATCATAGTAGACACATCGATAGCAGTGTTTGTAAATATTTATAAAGGGAGGTGTTCAAAGTTTCCGCCGTGTATACTGAGACTGGTTTGAGCGGGTCGTGGAATAGATGAGTGTCCACGTCGTAGCAGCGTGGTGTCCACCGAAGTACCAGCAGGATGCAGACGAGAAATTGAGTTCGTTTGTGCAGTCACTACATAACGAAACACTAAATATATGAGATAACCCCATGGGTGTCCAACGGTGTGAGATTTGGTGATCGTGGCGGCCACAGAACCAGAACACCATGTCCGATTCAGCTGCTGGAGTATGCCATAATCAACCAATCACAAATGCGCTCCTGTACGTGTCCCCTCCTATTGGAACCAAAGGTCATTAATTACCGCTAAGGGAATGGCACCGAGGAATTCGTTTAAGACATCACGGATAGGGGTTGCAATATCGGACCAAAAGTTCAATACCGGTATTCGGTATTTTTTAGATCTTAAGGGGACATGGTACGATTTACGCAAAAATTTTTATTTTAAGGATTTTTAATATTTTTTTGGTTGCCTCCTATGTATGTATACTATGTTAAACATATTTTGTGCTAAAAATTTCATAAAAAGCTAGCCATGTAATTGTTTAAGGAAAAAAGTTGAAATTTTTGAAGTGATTTTAAAATGCTACTCCTCCTACAAAAATTGATGTACACGCATGAAATTTGATTTACAAGTACGTCAAACTATGTATAATAAAAGTTGGTATGGGTTTTGCGTTAACGTGATTGGTATTCTTGCACAATACTTCTTTTTATGAATCTTTATTGAAAATTCCTTAAAAAATGTATAAATTCTGAGTTTAATTATTTTTAAAAAAATAAATATTGCTTTGATTCAAAAATGCATACCAACTGTTATTACATGTACTATTGGGAATAGGTAAAAAAACTTTCAAAGTATTAGGCGCAATAGAAAAAAATCCTTAGCATTTTAAATGAAGACAAAATAGTTATTTTATCTGAGATACGGCAGTTTTTTTAAAGTTTTGATTTGCTATAGGGATGTCAATAAAAACGAACGTAAAAGCTATTATAATTCTGCGTTTTTTAATTTTAGAGTTTTCAAATTTTGTGAGATTATAGAAAGGTATATAAAGAAACATTTAGGCTAAAAAAATTAAATTTGATTTTTTGACCGATTTTGGTCAATTGAATCGTACTGTGTCCCCTTAATACCGGGATACCGGTAGTAGAAATTTTAGAGTAAGAAAGAAAATATAGGTGTGTTCTTTGTTTTATTTGTCAGTTTTATTAGAGATTGTAAATATCACAAAAAATAATTTGTAAGATAATTTATAACAGTATATAAAGAATCACAAAAAAATATAAATGAACATCTTATTTATTTAAATCACAAAAAAGTGTACATGTCACTATTCAGTCTGTGGTACTGTTACGAATTTTTCAAATGTGATCTTAAAAAACATATTGCATCAATTGTACTGTATGATATGCAAATACAATGTGAGTAACAAACTCATCAATTTAAAAAATATCTCGAAATATTTTACGCACTTTTCTTCCCAATTACAACCTTGTTTTTTTTCACAGATACGAATATCAGACTACGCATCCTGCGCGTGTGCAATATCGCTCGGAGCTGTAATAGGATAATTTTGGCTCACCTCCTTGGATGACTCACATATTTTATAGCTTCTCTTGATTGTTCGATGCAATTTTATATTCACAGTCTAATTAATTTCGCCCGTTAGGGAGACATAAAAACAAAAACTTGTACTAGTTTGCTATGTTGGCTATCTCTCAACATATAGTGGAGACAATTTAAAAAATTTCTAGTAAATACCGAAAAGACGGTATTTAAACTTGTGAATACCCGTGTAACGTCGTGAGTAGTTAGCAAACAAGAAAATTTGTCACAGCCTCATTTTAAAATTAAAGCAGTATTTATTTGCTTCATAGGTTACTAAAAAGTCCAATAAATATGCCAAGCCGGGCGGACAGTCTATTTCACGAGAGTTCAATCCTTTTTCCGAAAGGCACTCGCTATTCCCTTTTCTTTTCAGGGCTCCTATCCAGTTTTCTCCATCCAGGCTCTACATCAAGTTTTCCATCCAGGGCTCTCTCTCCGTCTCCATCCAGGGCTCTCTATCTGTCTCACTCCAGGGCTCTCCCTCTCCTCAAAATCAACCCCTTTTAAACACCAGGGGCGGGTCCACAACATGCCCCTCGTCTTTCTCATTGGCAGGCCAAAAAAAGGTCTGCCCTCGTCCTCGGGCCACAATCGGCTCCTATTTGTGCGGCAAACACAAACACATTCCTGGTCTGTCTGGAAACTAAGGGCGCCATAATTCTCATCTAACTTCTGAACACCCTTATTCATCACACCACAGGAGCACAGAAGAATCCTGTACACCGAGGCGACAGGATTCTTTCATACAGGCTTCGCCTATATGTCAACCTATTGTCACCGGTTCTCTTTGGATATTGTAACTTCCAGACTCGATGTCGGCGTTTGTCCGAGATCAGACAATAAACAATGATCCCATGGCCACGTGCTCTTGCCACCTAACGTCTGTTTGGAGCCATAAAACTTCGCATGAATAGAAGGGTGTGGTTCACCCTAATCGAAGACGTCACACCGGTATCACAAAATTAAACAAATGTCTCAAAATACCACAGTATTCGGTATTGCAATCCCTAATCACGGAGAAATACCAAGTAGGACTGTCTCGAGAGCCGTAAAAGGGGTCTGGCACGTCCATAGGATGCGTAAGTTTATGTACCTTTTTTCCTCAGAAACTACTTACTTCTCAAGGATAAACTTTTTACAGTAGGTTATGTATACTATCAATAAAACTTTAACGAAGGGTGTTGTCTTTTTGTTAAAAAATAAAATAATTATGAATTTTTTAAAAAAAATGT
>BMAV01005726.1:60987-72903 GCA_019973955.1 Trichonephila inaurata madagascariensis | reverse complement strand
AGAACCAAAAATTAGTATTTTTAAAATGAATTATTAAAAAAAGTATTCCAAGATATTTCTACGTTTGAAACAGCAGAAATGAATTTTGAAAAGTAAAATATTGGACAGTATATATTAGATTTTTATCATTCATTGTAAAATGAACATTTTTATCAAATCTCTCCTAAAACTCTCATTTAACTTAAAACTTGTTTTGACAGCATGTGCATCTGTAGTTTTACGAAGAAAAAGCTTAGCCAAACGAAAACTGATTTTTTTTACAAATTACCTTTGGATTTCATTCAAGAGTTTCCCCTAAATGACACCAAAGATATCATTTATGCAATTATCAATAACCGCAGTTTATAAAGACTATTGATAGAAAAAAATTTAAATGCTTTTAAGAAAAATGATATGTTCATAAATTTTATATACTATTTGATACATACATATATATTATTGAAATTAAAATAGAATCTATCACACAACCAATTTTAAAAGCAGTAAAATAAAACATATAGATAGAAATATAGAAATGCAAAATAAAACAATATACATGAAAAAATTTTTTTTATTTAATTATAAAACAGTACCTTATTTCATATATCACACTAATATACATAATGTTGCTTTGCATTTTAATAATATACAGAATGACATTAACTAAATATAAATTTATGTAGATATTGCTAATTGGACACAACATCAATGAAGTATCTCTTCATCGATTGTAAATGCACTTTTCATAACTAAATCTATTATATACATTAATTTCGAAAAGAAAAAAAGTCACACAGAACATGATTCAATACAACTTTAAAAAAATGTTTTAAATGAAATGACAGTATGAAAAGTTTATATTAATAATTTTTTATTCATAAAACTTGTTTCCTTTTAATGTTTTTTAAAAATTTTGGGCACACATATATATTTAAGTTATCATTGCCCACAAAATACCTAAGTTAAATTTTCACAAATTTTTATATAAGCCGTAAACAAAGAGTTAAAAGGGAATAAGCAAAATATTGCCAGCTGTAAACGATTTAATAAAATAAAAAAAATTTTAAAAAATGATTCCTTTGTCAAAAGATAAGCAGTGCTTTGGGGGTTTCCCATTTTCAAGCATTTTTTAAAGTAACAGCTTGACATAACATTCATTTAATGAGAAAATATGCAATGTTATTTTTTTTTTTTTAAATTTCAAATCAAGTCAATTATTGTTGTTTTCAATTATTTGCATTCATTAGTAATATTTCTTAAACATTATAAGTTTATTATTTAAAAAAAACAACTCAGAATTTGATAACAGTATATATTTTGAATGTCCTGTTTAGTTCATTAAGTAGAATAAAATTTTATAATTCAACAATATAAATAATTACAAAATAAAATTTTAAGTTACATGACTGCACTATCACATAATGTAACCAGCCACATTTAACACAAGTCACCATATGTCTACAAAAATTATCTATAAAGTTAATGCAAAATAATAAAGTACAAATCAAAATCAAAATAAAAAAATATACAATTCTTATAATTATAATTACAATAATTTATAACTATAATCAAGGAAAAAATTATTTTATAGAGAGTTGAGAATATATTGCTCTGTGATATATTATTTCATCGAAATATAATACTAATTTAGTATAAAAATAGAAAAATTTAACATTTTAAAATATTCATTATTAAAAACAATTGATCTGAAATTGCTTCACAAACTATTTGATACATAAACATTCAAATCAGTATAGAAAATGTTATAATAGATTAAATAAAACACTATTAAATATGCATTAGCTTAAGGTTGACAAGGTTATAAAAACTAGAAGATATATTTAAACACCAACTAAGATTTTTTTAAAGGGATAATAATTATTAGAAATTTTGCAAACTATATCAATAATTATTTTTACAGTAAATATATTATGAACAAATATAAATAAAAAAAAATTAAGCTCTCTTTAGCAAGTAAATTTTTTGGGTAAAATTAACACTATACAATAATTTTTACAAAGGCACCAGTCATTTTTGATCCATAATTTCCAGCCCAAAGCTGGGAGTCCTTTCCACTGTGCAAGAAAAAAACATAGCGAGCTTTACCAACATTTTCAAAAGTATGCGTGGTCTGAAATGAAAATATATCAATAATTGTTAAAAGCTCTAAAAAGATTATCAAGTTTTAATAGAATGCAGCACTTTACAATTATATTACATGTATTATAATTCCAGGTTAAAATTAATAAGTACACAACATTTAATGGCAGAAAAATTTACAATAAATTTAAAGAATATAAGTAATTTTGTTTTTTAAAAAATTACAATATCCAAGATGTGTCTATTAAAAATTATATGCAGAACAGATAAGTATTTTGAAATTAGAAACAATGTAAAAAATAAGTTAAAACTAAAGATACACTAATCTTCATCATTGAAATTAAGTACTTCCATAGAATTCTTTTACTAATGCAGTTGTACTAATTTAATTTTTTTAGCATTTGTCTTTTCCTTAAACAGAGAGTTTTATTAGGTAGTATTTGCATTTTTTAAAAATATCAATTATTGACCTTGAAATCAATTAATAAAGCATTATCTTCACACAAAAGTATTACTTTAAATGGAATGAATTACTAAATTCTTTACATGTGCTTGATACATTTTTCCTTAGCATAATTCTGTGCTTGGTCAGGGCCAAGTGACTTGTTTCTCCTAGTTGAGATCAGAAACTCTGAGGTTATATCTTTATGTAATGCAATTAGTGGTATGAATATAAGATTGTTCTTGATGCTTCTAGAAATATTTGGTACTATTTATGTACAATAAAACAACAATAACCTTTATTACACATGGATGATGACATTGTTTTGTAAATAATGTTATTAAATTTATTTATATATATATATATATATATATATATATAATTGATTATTTAATCCACTTTATTGATTATTTATTCCATTACATTAGAGTTCTACAGTATATATTGCTCCTATAAGATAGGACATCAAAATAGTACTGAATTACAAACGATATTTTGATTTTCATTCATTAAAATAATATATATATATATATATATGATATAGATGGAGATCTAATTAATAACTCTGGAATTCTAATTTTTAATTTATCAACCTTATTTATATTAATAGGACGTACTATATTAAATATATTAGAACTTTATTTATGTTAAACATACATTGTAAGATAAAAGAAAAATTTGAAAAACTTTTTCACATTAGAAGAGGATAGGAGAACAATTTGCTATTTATGGTCATTGATAGTAGAATATTAATAAAATTGTTTATAATAGATAACATATTTTACTTGATATGTGGTACTAGCCAGTTACGACTTTCAAGACATAACAGGTGACTTTAAAAAGGGTGACAACTGTAGATGTTTGGTTTATCTATATTAATCACTTTCCATCCATTTTGTAATTATTCTTGGAAATATGCACATAAAAATGATGGTAAAAAGTGCATGAGATACGATGTCTTAAATGTATCATTTAAAATCTAACTTTTAAGAAAAGAGAAAAATTTGTACATGCTACTATAACTGAAAACATTTGATTAAAAAAATAATTTTTATGAAATGACTACATACAACTAATGAAAAATTGATAATTTTTCTTAAAACATTTTACATTCTATCCCCTTTTGAAATAATTATTATATCACATTAAATAAAACAAATTTTAAAAAATAAAATGGTCATTTTTTTTATTCTGAACTCTACCAAGGAGTTTATTTTTAAAAATTTCAATTTAGAATTCATTTTTAAATCTCTAATTTGATAACTAAAACAAAACGTGAGCTAAAAGTTTTTATAAAATAGAGTAAGAAAAAAATACACTGATTAAATTCCTCATAATATAAAGAAATTCTAATGTGTTTCCAACACCATATTTGATTTTAAACTTTGCAATAATTATTTTTCTATACATATTGTGGTATCCTTATTAGTTGATCCATGTGATTGTTACTAATTAAATTAGAGGTTCTCATGGACTTGACAGCAAAGAGGTTTCTTTTGGTAGACACACAACTAACGTTTATTTACAATATAATTTTTAAACTAAAAACTATTTTCTACAAAAACCGTTACATAACGCATTCCGCTCGCTTCGTTACATATTGTTTCAGTTCTTTCAACCGTTCTTTTCTGAGTCCTTTGTTTACAACAGGTTGGTTCACATAGCGGGCAATAGAGGGCGCAACACATACATCACATTATAAATATACTATGGGTTTGAGGCAAAGGATCTTATACTTCTGAAATATAATCAAAAGAAACCTGGGCTGTTTCTGATTTTCCTAACTTTCATAACACACAATACGAGGCCTTAGAACTGTAAATGAATTTAACATGCAGCTATTGTATGCTGTACAACAGCCTGCAGTGGAATCAAGTCAAAAAGTTGATTCATAGACTGCAAAAACATTCTGTAAATCAGGTTTCCACACTTTTAGTAAAAATTTAAGAATATATACTGTATTTATTCAAATCTAAGCCACACTATTTTTTCAGCATTATTGCTACTGAAAATTGGGTGCAGCTTAGAATTGAAGGCAAAGCATTAGTTGAATGGTGGAAATTGAGTTTCCACCCCTTTCAAAAGGAAAAATATAACTGTCCATTCTAGCCACTTGCAACATGACTCATCCTATTCCGCATTTATCTCCAGTATTCAGTCTATCTTAAGCACTGTTGCCAGCTCGTATTTAGGAAATTTTTTTGTATACACTTTCTTTTAATCACACAAATATCAAAGATATCGACAATAGCATCAAAATGAATTCATTATGACACATGTATGAAAAGGATTGCAATTTTATACGAAGAAAAAAAAAAGGAAACAGAGCAGCGTACACTGATAATATAACATGGATGAAACAAATATACGTGCGTTGATGGTGTAAACAAAATGATATAGTTCTTGCTCATAAATGTTAAACAGTCTTTAATTATTCTTTTACATTCTTCTATATAATACATTCTTTTTTAAAAATGTTGCATAACACAAAATGGATGGAAGATGACACAATGTGAAGAAATAGCAACTCTGGCACAATACTGAAGTCAACTGTGACAAGGGGAGTGATGAATCGTTTTCGAAACATGATACTGACTGTCAGAGTAATTATAGGTTCATGTATGTATTTGAAAGTTTTTGATATTGGTAACAATAAATTAATTATCAGCTTCTTATTATTTCTCATTAAAAAATTTTTAAAAAATTTCTTAAGTATCGGATATTGATGAACCTTTTGCACAATTTTTCATTTTTTCTCAAAAATGTGTAGAGAATTGGGGGTGCATTTTAGAATCGATGGCGGCTGTTACAGTTGAGTGTAACATCTAATTAAATTTAAATTGTAATGTGTGTGGGCTGCATCTACACGATACTGGGTGCTATTGGCTTTCTTAAAAGAGTTCCAGAGAGGTCTGTTAAAATGCTTTATTTACACTGTGAGGCAGTAGAGCAATGATCTTACTCTCTGCCTGCTTAAGTTCAGAGTGCCCAAAAAATTGAATTACATCATAAGGGTGGGGGCATGACGCCACTCCACCCCAGCGCTATTTAAAGCACGGCTATTTTCACAACGTCCTCCTCCCGTTTGATATTCGGGAAGAGTATCAAACCTATAACAATGATAATTAAACAAATCTAGTATGTTAGGTGTTTTTACACACCTACCAGATGAAGTATACTTCTTTATTACATCATTAGGTGCTATCGTGACATTTACACCCTTTTTCAAATTTGATTCCCCCTCACCTGCAACTTCCTCCGTTACATAATTTTCATTTGTGTGTATCTCTAAAGGATATACGCATTGCACTGGCCGCAGAACTGTCCCATGTTGTGTTTTCTTGAACTGGTTCCAAAAGGCAAGGAATTCTTTTGGTTCACCATAGTAATTGGCAGTTGCCTAATCTCTGGAACTTATCAGCTATTTGAATTTTGAATACAGAGAGTTCTTTTGATCCACATTTTCTTTACTCAGTTCATTTTCAATTTTTCTTAAGTTAAAGGTGAAGGCTTGCCCAAGACCTTTCCTTTTCGCTTTCAGTTGATTTAGAGCCATTTCTAAGACAAGGAAATTCTAATAAATTCAGAAGTTCAATTCTTCTCCAAAGCACCCGTCCTGTCATGGATGCCAAAATGTTATGATTGAGTGTAACATATAATCAAATTTAAATTCTAATGAGTGTGGGCTGCATCTACCCAATGCTGGGTGCTGTTGGCTTTCTTAAAAGTTTGTTAAAATGCTTTATTTACATTGCGAGGCAGAAGAGCAATGACCTCACTCTCTGCCTGCTTTAGTTCGGAATGCCCGAAAAAGGGAATTACATCATAGGGGTGGGGGTGTGACGTCACTCCATCCCAGCGCCATTCAAAGCACTGCTATTTTCACAACTGCAGCTTAGATTCGAGTAAATATGGTACATAAGAAATATAGTTTTAAAAACTTTATTAAACCTAAACTTTTAATGGATCCCTCCTAAGACATGTCACATTTACATCAAGTTTTCAATGCTCTAATAGTTTTTCTCTGCCAAGATATTATATTCGCATAAAATTAAAATTTGTTATAAATTCAACAATTAATTTTAAGAGTGCAATGAAGTTTGTAGCAATTGCATAAATTAAAGCCCAATGAGTTACTACATCTGTGTTTGAATAATATCTTCTGAAAATGGCAAAACTACTTTTCTGGAGAACATAAGAAAAGGAATATATATGTATATAACACATTTGAAGATTACAGACAAGAAAAGAAGGAAATAATTTATTCTGTTTTAAAAATTAAATCATATACAAGAGTAAAGATGAATGATTGGTAAGAAGATGCAATGGATTCTAATACTAAAACTTATTACCATAAAAAATTGATTAAAAAACTATGCTTGGTATATTAGATGGCAACAACGTACACAATAAATTTTAATAACCCATTGCAAAAATTATGTTCTTATTAAAATAAATACTATGCATATAACTGTTCAGAATGTAGAATAATTTTTCTTTTAAACTTAAACTTTCAACAAAAATATATAATTCTGTCAAAATTTTAAAAATTCAAATTTTAAAAAAAATAACTTGTATTTTTTAAATGTATATCCAATCTTAATTGTAAAAACTCAGGTATAGTTTGCACTTATCTGTAAAAAAAACTTACCGAATGCCACATTCTTCCAGCCCACTGAACCTCTGAAAAGAAATGCTCAAAATGATCTATCTGAAGATTTTCTGGGAAACAATCTTCATCTGACTCTCGGTAATTTTCATCTAATAATGCCACAAACAATTTATACTCTGAAGCACAGTCAAACCGAGCACAAAACCTAATTAAATGAAACTTTTTAATACATAAATTAAAGAACTAATATTAATTTGTTATAAATCTATATTAACCCTCTAAGCGGTCTGCACTTAAAGTCTTGCCATTCTGGAGATGCTTCAAAAATGCACCGCACATATTTTTTTGCTTTCAGGTGGGGTTCTCAAAAGCGGTTGAGCCGTATTTTTAAGAATGCCGCTCAGCCGCTTTTGGGAATCTTGCTTGAAGGCAGAAAAAGCGTCTCTGGAATGGCGGAATTTTACGTGCAGACCGCTTGGAAAGTTAAAAAGATTTTTTGATTTTTAAAAATAGAATAGCAAGTAATAATACATAGATTACCCACAAATTCTATGATTTTTTAAGCTATCAAAAGGTTTTCTAAGAAATAAATGGGATTAAAAATAAATGGATTTTCTCATGAAATACTCTTTCTTTAAAATTCAACAATCCTTACATAGTTCTTTTGTGTGTGTGTTCATATTTTATTTGAAATATATATATATATATATATATATATCTGAACTGATGCTATAAAACAACTAAGTAAATTCTTTTTTCCAAAATAATTTTTATAAAGAGATTGGTTGTGAGACATCATGTAACATTTTCCCCAAATACTTTAAAAGTATCAACAACTGGTTATATCCAATATTGAAAATAAAAATTAAATACAATTTATTAAAATATCATAAACTAAAAAATTCAAATAGTGAAACATTTAGATCATTTTCTGTTATATTTCTAAAATATTATTCTGTTACACATATTTAAGCAATTTAATTGGTTTCATTTTCAGATTTCAAATAAATGAAGCTAACAAAAACTATTTGACAAAAAAAAAATGAAATGTAAGGACTAATATAACAGATATTGTACACATATGCATTTTGAAAATAATTTTAAACTTGTTTCCTATTTTAAATAAAATTTATAATTCTAAATTAAACAAATTGAAAAACATATTTCCACTTTATCTATTATTTATGATATAAAGAAATTTTAAAAAGAAAGAAAAGGCATTTTTTAAAATATAGACATAATTAAATTCACCATTTTTTTTATCAACTTATAAATAAACTAGTTAAATATTACTGTCAATTATTAATAAAGGTGGTATATTCATTAAGTACAACAATAATTTTAAGCATATTTAGTAGAGTATACCACACAACTATCGATTTTTTCTGTGTATAATTACTTTCTTTCCTATTTTACAAATAAAAAAACTATTATAAATATTTTTTTGATAATTAATTCTTTTGTTAAAAAAATTAATTGCTGCTTTTTTCAACTCTTTCTACTTTTCTATCTTAAGCCCTTAATGAATTCTACAAATAACGATATAGGTTATTGTAATTTTAAAAAACCATGTTAAACTGTAAATTATATTTTTTCATTGAAATTTTACAAATAACAGTATATAATAAAGAAAAATAAAATTTTAATAAAATCATTTATAGTACAAAATTTATTTACTGCAAATAAAATTAACATAATATTTAACTACAAAAAAATTAGTTCATACGTACTATATTACACAAGTAAAAATCTATATATATAAAGGAGAAAAGCGACTCACTCACTCACCGACTAATCACGATATCTCTGGGATTATTAAACCTACAGATTTGAAATTTGGTAGGCAGGTTCCCTTCATGAAGTAGACATCAGCTAAGAACGGATTTTGCAAAGATCGAACCCCAAGGGGCGTTATAGATAATTATTTCCATTATTAAACTATTAGATGTACAGTCTTGAAACTTGGGACACAGATTCCTTTCATAAAGTAGAGATTCCCTATAAAATGATTTTTACAAAAATCGACCTCCGAGGGGCGTTGAGGGCGCTTAAGGGGCCTTATGCATAATTATTTCCATTTTTAAACTATTAGACGTACAGTCTTGAAATTTGGTAAGAGGATTCCTTTCATAGAGTAGAGATCCACTACAAAATGGGTTTTGTGAAAATCGACCCCCAAGTGGCATTGTGGAGAATTAAGAGGCATTATAGGCAATTAACTCCTTTTTTAAACTATTAGACGTAAAATCTTGAAATTGAGTAAGCAGATTCCATTCACTGAGTAGAGATCCGTTATAAGATGGGTTTTGTGAAAATCGCTTCCTAAGTGGCGTTACGGGGGCTTAAAAGGCGTTATAGATAATTATTTCCATTTTTAAACTATTAGACGTACAGTCTTGAAATTTGGTAAGCAGATTCCTTTCATGGTGTAGAGATCCGCTACAAAATAGGTTTGGGGAAAATTGATCCTTAAAGGTCACTGAAGGGGATTAAGGGGCATAATAGATAAATATTTCCACTTTTCAACTACCAGACCCACTTGCTTGAAAATCAGAAGCTTTGTTCCGTTCATGGAATAGAGTTCTTCTTGCAAAGAGTTTTGCGAAAACGGACCCCCAAAGGAGTGGGGTTGTGAGGGGTTAAGGAGAGTTATAGAAAAATTCCTGTTTTTGAATTTAACCTATTTACTTGAAAATTTGTTGAGCACATTTCTTTAGTTGAATAGAGTTCCACTAAGAATGGATTTTATGGAAACCAACTCCAGGGGGAAGTGGGGGAAGTTATTGGGGTGTATTGATAGACAAAATTTCCGTTTTTGAACTGCTAGGACTATAATTATAAAATTTGGTTTGCATGTTTCTTTTGTTGAATTGGAATCCGCTGAGGATGCTCTCAATGGGGTATTGATGATAAAAATTCAGTGTTTGCTCTGTTAGATTTAGACTTGAAATTTAGCATGCATGTTTATTTTATGGAGTAGAGATCCACTGAAAGTTGCATTGGCGGAAATCCACTTGATTATTGGGTTAAGTGAGCAAAAAAAACTTTCTACTTCTATTTTAGATATAAATAGAAATTAGATATCATAATTTATGTCCTTTTTATATCAAGAGGTGAGAGTTACAGCTATAAATTTATTTTTCAATGCAATCGAATTCTTAATGCTAGATATCAATAATTTATATATATGTACACAGTACATATTTATACAACATCGTGAAATACCCAGTGAAGCGGGTGGGTAACGACTAGTTATATATATATATATATGTGTGTGTGTGTAAGTATATTCGTATACAAAATTATGTATAAGTGTGTGAGTACAGAGACAGAAAAATATTTCTGAAATTAATTTAGAAATGACTAATGCTAGTTTAATAATGTTGCTGTGGTAATAAAAAAACTATCCTTTAAAAAATTTTTTTACTTCTAAGCTTATGCTTATACACTAATACTTATGGAGCCTTTTTTTGTCACTGTTACTATAATCAAAAAATTTTAAAAACAAAATTACCAACTAGAAAAAATTAATCAATTGATAAAACCACACTAAGTAACCATCAAAACATAACACAGTTGTAATAACATTTTTCAAATTAATTATTTTCATGAATAAATTTTTGCTCCTTAGTAGTAAAAGAAACTTAATTAAGCTATCAGGTAGGCCAATATGTTTGAAAACTTAAAAACACTTCATGTAATATATCTTAACAATTTCTCAACTCTGTGTGTTATTCAATTTAAAATTAAATCTACATAAGGGGAGATAAAATTGATTACTTTGTACTCAAATATTTTAAGTAAAATTTGAATATATTACCATTCTCCTACTTGTATTTTAGTTGTTTCTAACTGTAATATTTCTTCAGATACACCCATAGCAAGCAAATTAATGATTTGAAACTTCACACATGGCATACATGCTGTAGCAAAACAACTCTGTGATCCTAAAAATAAAATTTAGAATATAATTCACCATCAATAATTTCTTCAGCATTATAATAATGCCATAAGTTTAGATGCAAAATTTTGAGATGGTATGCTGTGAGTCAACTCAAATGATTTCAATGCAAAAGAGGTTGAAAAAGAATGCGCTAGACTTCGTGGAACACAAAGATTGGCTTTCCGGCAATCTGGATTTAAATCCGCTCAGAATTGGAGGCAAAAATGGTGTGCCAAAATAGGCACCCCAATTTTAACAGTCTTAAATGTTCTTTAAGGAAAGCAGCAATGCTAATTCCAATGAAGGTAGTGGGTGCCTCAATAGATGATTGGCCAAAGAGAGGCCTGTGTGAAGTCAAAAAGTGACCATTTTGTATAAAAGATGCAATGTGTTAAATTTAAAGGCAAAATGAAACTTTTACGATTTGGTTTTAAATTTGATTATAAAGTTGGGTTTTTTTATTATAAAGATTAAAACTAATTTGCCGACTGGGTGGTGTAGTTGGTTTGTTGCTGGCCTTCTGCACTTTTGTTGTGGGTTCAACCCTGGCCCAAGTTGGTGGATTTTCATGATACAGAAAATTGACAGCATTCAAGTCGTATGATTATGAGGCATGTAAAAGATCCCTTGAACAAGCCTGATTGGCTTGGGTGCTCTTGGCAAAATTCAATTCCTAGAACAAACTTGCATGCCAGAGCTCAGGTGCCTCCTTCTGAGGAGGAAACTGGGTGTCAAAATTACGCGAGGCAATTCGTATCACCTATATGGAGCCGCACTAAAAGGTGATACCAGCTCCTGGGGAATATACTAGGTCAGCAATGGTAAAAATATCAATAAGCA
>BMAV01005726.1:16326-36138 GCA_019973955.1 Trichonephila inaurata madagascariensis | reverse complement strand
TTTTTTTATGAGAAAGCTGATAGCACCCTAATTACAAGGGGAAAAATTGAAATTTTTTAAGAATAACAAATATTTGTAATGTTTTATAATACGCAAAGTTACAATCAATATATCTTATGGATTATATAAATTTAAAATTTTAACTCTGAAACATACTTACACGTCCTAAAACTACATTTTGTGTGTGTGTGCGCGCGCATTCTTATGAATACAATTTTAATGTACAAACAAATTTCATTGAACTGTTTCAACTACAATCCCTCAACATTTAAATAGAATTAGTTTTCCTACATTTTCAGTCCCCCCCCCTTTTTTTAAGTTTTAAATTGAAACCTACTTTGAGGTATTTCTTATCAAATGCTATTTGCATTCCTTGAACCAATTCTATTTTGCTTTATACACCACTGGCTACCCAAAATGCAAAACTACAATGGAAGCAAATAAAGGGCATTAAATTATCTGAGAAACATTCAATGCAAATGAGATGTTCTATCATGTTGCTGATAACATTTGAAAAGCATATTAGATGCTTTAAATAAATTTAAATTTTAATATTCAGAAAGAAATCTAATTTTAAATTCTGACAGATTTCGTAACTTTGAGCGTTGGCCAAGTCATGAAGATGACACCTGATAACTGGCACCCCCTCTCCAAATTACAACACCACGCCAATGGGAGAACTTTCAACCTCAAAAGATTTAACACATATCAGCTCCTTTATTCAGTGGCACGAGGGCTCAAACTCATAACACTCTAGTCATAAGTTCATTGTATTCATAATTTTTAAAATCTCAATTGCAACCAATTCTACACTTCTTGTCTACTTATTTTCTGGTTGTAATAATAAAACCATAAATAAGAGCTGTAGGGAAGCAAAAAATGGACATTATTGGGAAAATGTGAAAAAAGTAATGATTTATGTATAAAAGTATGATAAAAGGCTAAAATACATAAATTTTACTTGCAAAGCATGTAAGTTGGCAGGTCATCAACAAAGAACAGTGAGGTAATTCTGAACTGATATTATTAAGACTTGGATATAAAAAACAAAATGCAAGTAAATGAATAATTTTGTAAATTATCTTTCTATTCCTGTTCATTTTTTAAATCTATGAGTTTTGTTCAAATATGTTATCAATCTTCAGAACAGCTACTATGCATCATTTCTTAGCAGATTTTTTTTTAAAAAAGGTAAGTAAAATTAGCTCCTATGTGTACATACATATTATTCTTTGAATGGCTGCAAGTTTTTTTTTTTTATTAAATCTATATAACAGAAGGAGCCTATATATACACTAAATAAGTTAAGAAACAGCATTATAAGGATTTGACAAATTTAGTCCTATGTAACTACGAATAAAACATTTTATCACTTACCAAATGCCATCCGTAGAAATGCATACTTGTTATTTTTCCATAATTAGGTTCAGCTATGTGGACATTTAAAGACTGACTTTGATCAATGTAAGCTCCTCTGTCAGCTGCCATCTTTAAGATACTTTTTTGAGAAATTTCCCACACTGTTCGATATAGTTTCTTAAGATTATCAGGAATGCCATCAATATTCTGAAAATGCAATTAAGTTATTTTAAACATTTTCAATATTGACCTGGGTGGAAAAAAGATAGTTACATTCAGTGTAAAAATATAAATATCTTGAGCATGATACAAATAAAAGGTCTGCCAAAAAGTAATGTCACAGTCAATTTAGCTGCCATATTACATGTGGCGTAGCAGCTGGTGTCAATTGGCACATTGTTATAGTGAAGTTTCCAATTGCAGATGTCTAGTCCAATGCACTGGATACTAGTTCAAATTTTTTTAGCACTTCCAACAAAAAGTTAAAGTTAGTGGTTGTCTAGGGAGGTATAAAAAATGTTGAACAGTCCTGATGTCAAAAAACACAATGAGCAGTTGATCTTTGATTTGCATCTTTTCTGAGTAAAGGGATAAACGAGGTGTGTCCACTGGTGCTTTGCCTCTTTAATTCGGGGTCATACCAAAATATCCACATTTATCACCCATGATAACATTGTCCAAAGAGTGAGGATCACTTTAACACATTTTTCCTAAAATTCTTGATAAATTTCTCAGTGAAATTTTTATTAGTCAAAACTCTGGGACTACCTTGCACATGCTTTACTCACATTATCTCATAGACAACAGTTTCTGAAACATTCAACATGTCAGCCAATAAACAACCACTCATTTGATGGACTGTTTGCAACAGTTCTTTCACAATAAAAATCGGTGACATTACTTTCCAGAAAGACTTCATATATGCATATTAAATCCCTAGCTATTTTACCATAATTCAAAATTTTATTAATGGAACACATGATTATAACAGAACTACAGGGAGAGAAAAGAAAACTTATAAAACGAAATAAAAACAAATTTAAGATGCAAAAAGATGGCAGGTTCAAAATAAAAGCAAGAATTTAAATTTTTAAACATTTGATTCAAATATACATAGTACATTAATTCATTTTTCCTATACTCTTGATTCAAGAGGGAGAAACGCATTCAACAAACCTGAATTGATCCATTGTTAGCAATTAATCTATTTTTCATATTTTCATCCCAAAGATCTAGGTCTGTTAAATCTTTTAACAAATGATGATTCACTACCTGAAAAATAAACATGTAATGTTAATAAGGAACAACATACATTCATGAAATAAAATTAGTAACAAACACAATTGCCTCTGTTGTTCTTACTTGAAATTCTCCTGATAACACCCTTCTGGTATAAATATTACTAGTATAAGGCTCTATAGATTCATTGTTTCCTAAAATTTGAGCTGTAGAAGCAGTTGGCATTGGTGCCACAAGCAGACTGTTTCTCAACCCATGCCTTTTATCAGAAAGAGAATATAATTACCAAATGCACATATATTCATAAAATATTAACACAACAATGGGCTATTAAAATATAAACAATTTAGAATTTTGTTCAAATGACCAGGACAACCAAACATTATAATTGGATTTTAAAGTACAATAATCAAAATTATCTTCCATATTAATGTTTACAATTTTGAATCTTTTACTATTAGTCGGCTACTTGACAAATATCAGCATTAAAGTTTGAATTTATAAACATCAAACGTTATGAACTTCAAATAAACAAAAGTACTAGTTTATTAGAACTGATAGTTAATTAGCTTTAATATTACAATATAAATTGTCAATTTCATTTATGCAAAACAAAATTCTAAGAAAATGTAGAATAAATTACAAAGCATTTAAAAAGAAAAAAATACTAAAAATTGTATTTACTTTGCAATTTTTTGTTTCAAAGCAGCCCAATCCCATTTATCTGTAGGAGTCACATTCCACATGTCATATTGTAGTATCTAAATAAATAAAAAATTTACAATGAAAACCAGGTTTATAAGTTTAATTAAACATGATATTCTATTTAGACTGATCAAACCTTTAAGCATTATTATATATGCTATAAATTAAAATGCTGTTTTTAAAGATCTCATTTTGGATGCAGTTGTGTGTCTGAAAGAATATAAGGTATAATGATGACCGAGTGAGTGAATATTATCACCCTATTCAGCTACACAAGGGATTTAGGCAACGGACCTTGCAATTTTGAACCACAATCAAGTGACGAGGACGACACATGAGATGGCAACCCCCTCTCCTAGCTTCCACACCAACGGGGTGTTTTAGAACTGACAAATTTAACGTGCATCAGCCCTTCTAGACCAGTGCTCCTCAACCTTTCTATTGCTGCAGACCGGTCAACGTTTCACAATTTTACCGCGAGCCACTGAAGGAGGGAACGTTGATTGTTTATATTTTAGATTGTTTTTATTTAATAATTTTAGTTTCAATGTATTTAAATGGGCCTTCAGAATAAAATACAGCTACACCAAGAAATTAATATTAAGTTATTTGACATGGTGTATAAAATGATTACCATAAAACCTTAGAGAAATACACCACAGTATATAAAGAATGAAAATAATTTAATATTCCTTGTGCGGACTGGCACTATTTGGTCCCTGGACCAGTACCGGTCTTTAGACTGGGGATTGCTGATCACTAATCTAGACAGCTGAACTTCAGCGGCACTGGGCTCAAACTCGTGACCATGAGTGGTATACTGACAACACTATTAGAAGCAGTTTCAGACAACACATAACACAGAAGCAAAACATTCATAAGTCACAAAGGCAACAACAAAATGAAAACATGCAAGCAAAGTGGAGGATGCAAAATACATTCTACATTCAAACTGAGAAACCCCAGTTTCAATTATATCAAAATCTGCTCACAATTGTAATTAGTGAACTAATTTGAAAAATCTATGTAAATATAGAGGTACTACACACCTATTAGTATAATAAAACTCTTACATTTAGAACAGATGGAAGATAAGATATATTTAATGCTCCAACACAATGGAAAAGTACAGAAAATAACAGCAAACTTTTCACCTATTTATCAAATTATATGGTACATCTAAACTCTAATGAAAAATAAACTTACACAGATGCAGATTCTTTTTTATACCATTTTAAAGTTGAGAAGTTTATATTTCGTCTAAAAGTGTTTGGGAGAAACCTGTATGCGGCAGTTTGTTTAAGCTCACTTATAGAAAGTTTCCGAAGATTGTAGTATGCTTTAAGCAAACTCCACTTTCAATGATTGATTGCTTAAATCCTGTTGCTTCTATTTCCATTGAAATAAGACTAACAATATTAAATATCTATTTGAAGATCTGTCAGGGAATGTATAACAGCATTACACAACCATTCAAATATCAAATGATTAATCAATATGGTACATGGAATTAGTGGAGATGGTTAATACATTTATAGTCACGAAGGTTTAGATGAACTGTTTGAGAACGATGCCTTCGATGCTAAAGAAATCAGTCCCTTCTTACTGAAAAATTAGATACACCTTGTAGAAAATCCATTTTTAAGGACCCAATATCTGAATATTGTGAAAAAAACATTCAAAAAGAATCACTTTATCAAAAAGTTCCATTAGTGATTATATTACCAGGAGGAGAGAGGGGGGACACCCAAGCAGAACAAGAAAAAATTTCTTAGAAAATTATTTTCACCAGAAAAATCTACTGCGGAGATAATCTCTTTGGAAAATGAGAGATTTAGAAACAGGATCATGAACTGTTAAGACAATTATCAAATAGCAGTAATGATTACAAACCATAGAACTACTTGCATTGCTTTCAAATAATATAAAATCAAATTTGAATACAATTTATTTAAAATTTTTAGATTAATTTTAACTATTTGATTTTTTTGAGAATTTTACGAAAGTACCTAACTTTTCATGGTAAATTATTTTTCTAGTTTTCTATAGAATATATCCATTATATAAAACAAGACCTTACAGAGAGTTTCTCTGTATAAATTTTATTAAAAAACCTTACAAAAATTAAATTTTACCCCTTGTGAAGAAGGACTGCCTTCATATGTTTCATATGGTCCATCTTTTTCAGCTAATTCACAACTAGCTTCCAGGGCAGCATAGTAAATAGTTTCAAAAATTTCAATATTCAGTTTTTGTGCCTCTTCACTGTCAAACGGATATCTCATTAAGATGAAAGCATCTGCTAATCCTTGAACTCCAATTCCTATGGGCCTGTGTCTTTTGTTAGATTTCGCAGCCTAGTTAGAGAGAGGAAATTTAAATGTCAATGATGAATGATAAGTACAAAGATATATACATTAAATTTGTACCAAAAAATTTCTATTTTTTTATGTTTCTTATTTGCTTATAAAAACCTTTCTAAATTTTACATACAAATGTTAAAGCATTTTTTAAATTGTGGGACAACTGCACTTGATAGGCAAGGAAGAAAAGGGGAATTTCTGCAACCAGATCAATCTTAAAAGCCAATTTTAGAAAGATTTACAGAATCATTTTGCTAAAAAAGAAGAACATTCAAAAACTTATTAAATTTTTTTGCTGCTAATCTAGATAATTCACCAGAACTTCTCTGATAGTTATTTATCTTTTAGAAGATATTGTACACATGTACATAAAATTATTTTAATACTCTTCAAAAAGGTAACATTATGAGCTCAATTAAATATTGGGGAGGGGGGGGGGAAACCCCTCCAAGATTTTTTTAAGTATCAATTAATATTAAAATTCTATTAAAACTTTCTTAAATGATAAATGTAATTAGTAGAAGATATACATACATGAAAGCTTAACACTTAATCTTGAGCAATAAATTTAGACTAAGTAAATTCTAGCAAAATTTCACTTAAGAACATTAGATTTAAATTGTATTCTTTTGGTAGTGAAATCAAAGCACATAACTAATAACATTTTTTTTAAAAAATTATGCATATTGAAAATTGACTGATATTTAAAAAATTATACTACATAACCACATAAAGGCAATACATTTCAGCAACAAAATATTTTACCTCAGGTACAGGATAGTAATTCACATCAATAATTTTATTTAAGTTCCTTGTTATTACTTTGGTGACTTCTCTCAATCTTTCAAAATCAAATGTTTGATCTTTCACATATCTATTCAAAGCAACTGAAGCTAAATTGCATACAGCAATCTGCAAAATATAAATATTACAGAATAAAATATCCATGCTATATAAAAAGTTTCAATTTGGAAATTCACACAAGCCAGTTACTTAAGAAAAATATGAGACAAAGTCAATAATTTTAACTAAATATAATGGAAATCATAACTAATTACAAGTATTATGCCAAATACTTTTTTTTGTTTTGTTTAATATTCTCATAATTGAATACCAGAAAGTACAGATGTCACTGTTTAAAAAAATATTTAAAAAATATAAAGTTTTTGAAAATACATGCTTAGTCATAAAAAACCTCTTTAACTTAGAGAAATTGTAACCACAAAAAAAGAAGAAAATTCTCCTCATAAATATAGATTAAATAGATTTTTTATATATCACATCTTTCTAATTTATAAAAATTTGAGTTGCATAAAATTTTACACTATGTATTTTGAAAAATATTTTTTACAAAAAAAAATTCATAACCAAGATCAATTTATAATTCTAAAATAAAGACAAACCTCATCAGGTGAGGTATATTCAACAATTTCTGTACACAAATTGCTACACTGAATTGTTCCCAAATTCTTTTGATTTGATTTCCTATTACAAGCATCCTTGTATAACATGTAAGGTGTTCCGGTTTCAACTTGCGATTCAATAATAGCAAACCAAACTCGTTGTGCTTCAACTTGACATCTGAATCTGCCTTCTTTTTCATATCTAAATAAATAATTAAAAACCAAATCAAAACAAAGTTTTAGAAAAATGAAATCTAAAAATTATTCAAAATTATTTTGAAAGAAACAATTGTATTAGATTAATACTCAAGAGTAAATTATTATAAATACATTTATTCTCATATATTCATAACGATTTAGTTGCCAATGCACTGAAAACAATTACACTAAACAAAATATTAAAAACTGTGAGAAAAGTATAATAACTATACAAAAATTAATGAAATATTATAATACAGAATAACATTTTTTTTTTAAAAAAAAGTTCAAGTGAATTATTAAAAAAGATAACTGAAATCTCTCTCTCTCATGCTGTGTTTTCAGGGTTTTAATTTCCAAAATTCATCTTTTTCAATCCAACAATCTAAAAACCTCCAGACATCAATTTATAATGGACCATGTGAATAATGAAACAAAATCTTCTAATTTAATAAACACACAAAAATAATAACAGATCATAAAAAAAAATAAAAAAAATTGTTCTGTCAAAATTAATTTGTAACAATTTATATATTAAAATATGGTATGTAACTTATTTTGTTGTTTGTGTGTTTGAAATTAAAAGCAGGTTTTGTTTGATTATTCATGGTCAATTATAAATTGGTGTCAAAGAAATTAAAAAAAAAAAAATCTTTTTAAGTTATAGAAAATACCCATATAACAAATGTAAAAATAATAAAATATAAAACTTTAATTCAGTTACACAATATCCTAAAAATACAATAAAATAAGAATAAGGAACCAAAAACTTACTTTTCATATAATTGTTCAAATTCTTCACCATAGCAAGTATGAAGACCAGGTGATTCATCTGGACACATCAAACTCCACATTTCATTCTTTTCAACTCGTTTCATGAATAGATCAGGAATCCATAACGCATAAAACAAGTCCCGAGCTCGTTGTTCCTCTTTCCCTGTGTTCTTTTTGAGATCCAGGAAGTCAAAAATATCCGAATGCCACGGCTCCAAATAAATAGCAAAAGCTCCAGGGCGCTTAAAATTAAAAACAGATTAAGAAATACTTAAAAACACAGTAAACACAAAAGTCTAAAAGATGCTAAAAAATAAATAAGATTTACTTTGTTTCCTCCTTGATCAACATAACGAGCTGTGTTATTAAATACTCGTAACATGGGAACTAAACCATTAGAAGTTCCATTGGTCTGGAAAAGATAGCAAAGTACCTTACAATTAAAAATACAATACAAATTATTTACAACATATTTTTAAACTTATGCAAGAGATGCATATCACATACAAAGTGAAATGAATTTGCATAACTTTAAAGTAATGTTAAAGTGAATAAATTTATTTTCAAAGATTGAAAAAACAACCTATCCACTGACTAACAAATGAGAATTAAGCAGTTTTTCTGATTTCACTGGAGTATGTAGTTGATTTAGAGTAATAAATTCATAATATTCCACAACAACAAAATGGGTTACTGTTGACAGAACATTTGTCTAATACATAATTCCATGGAGCATAGTCTCCGAGCATTAGCAAATATACTACAGGCGATTCTTACAACAGGACATAGCGCAAATTAGCTGCATTAATGATTTATATTGTTTTCATTTGATGCATTTAACATACAAATAGCACATATGTTAATGCATATTACAAATGTTAAACACTTGGGTAAAAATAACAAACTTACAAAGATTCAGATTAATATCCTAGTAACCATAATGTCACTATGAGATTTATATAGGTGCGCATCGTTCTTTTGAAATAGGCCTAATCCACTGGCATGAATGCAAGATAAAAACAGATACAACCTGTGGCCAGAAAGTTCGGTGAATGAGCCTGTAGAGGTTGCTGCTGTACTAGTAGAATATTGACATGCCGCACGTGGTAAAGGTCAGTATCTGTTTGTATATATTTGTAATTGGCAAGGTTCCAAGTGCGTTTATTCCATGTTAGTTTAATGCTGAATGTGAAAGATTTACTGTGGATTGTTGCGGTGTACAAAATGGATCAGAGAATAAACATGTTGTTTTGCTTTAAACTTGGGAAATCGGCAAAAGAAACTAGCAAAATGCTTAAAGAAGTTTATAAAGAAGCCATCACATCCAGGAGTGTTTATGAATGGTTTAAGCGTTTCCAGGAAAGGCGGACCAGCCTGGAAGACACCTCCTGAGACGGCAGGCCCAAAACTATAAGCACACCGGAAAACATTGAAAGAGTTAAGCAGCTTGTGGAAAACGATCGTCATCTGACAAAGCGAATGATTGCGGAGGAACTGGGAATCCGCACAGAAACTGTTCGCCTCATACTTACCGAGGATTTGGGAAAACGAAAGCTCCGTTGCAGACTCGTAACCCATCGTTTAACGCTTGAACAAATGGAAATACGGCTTGGAGCTTGCAAAGACCACATTGACATGGCAGATGGAGACAGAAATTTTCTGAACAATATCGTCACAGGCAATGAGAATTGGTGTCTGAAGTACGATCCCAAAAGCAAATGACAAAGCTTGGAGTCAGTCGTCGTCTAAAATAAACACCACGGTACGGTCGGAAAAATCATGCATAAAGAAAAATCACATTCTTTGACTCTAAGGGTCTCATTCACAAAGAATTCTTCTCTGAGAGTATCACATTGAATGCTGTTGCATACACTGAAGTTCTGAAGTATTTACTGCAACGGATTCGTTGCGTTCACCCTGAGTACACCAAGCAATGTTCCTGGACTCTTCTCCACGATAATGCCCAGCCACACAACGCCCTAGTTGTATGGCAGTTCTTGGCCGCGAATGGAGTTGTGACACTTGATCAACCTCCTTATTTACCTAATTTGGCACCTGCAGACTTCTTCCTCAAATTGAAGTCAGTCCTGCAGGGAAAGAGATTTATGGACATCACCGACCTTTAAAACAACGTGACGGGTGAGCTAAAAGCCATACCGAAAGAATTGTTTTACAGGAGTTTCCAGGACTTATATACTTGTTCCCAACAATGCATTACCATCCATGGAGATTATTTTGAAGAACAGTAAATTGTATTTGATGCTGTACAATACTGTATTTGAAATAAAAATTCATTCACCGAACTTTCTGGCCACAGTTGTATATCATGCAACAAAAGAAGTGCACATACTATATTTTGGTCAGTTGCAAATATAATAAACTCCCCCCCTCCATTTATTTCCAGCTACACTATTTCTCTCCAGTCAGTATAATTCTTAAATGACATATTGGATTCATAGCTTCATTGGTTTTACACTACAAATTAATCTGTTCAATACAATTGAAAATATGATTTGTCAGATCATGCAACAATTAGGAAGCTGTTGGATGAGGTTTCAGCATCAAATTCCGAAGCTCTTGCAAATGTTGTATTATGTGAATATATAGAAAAATTATTATAGAAATTATGTGAAACTTTTTTAAACAGATCATCATGTTCATTTAATATTTCTTTACGATTACATCAATGTAAGTTGTAAATTTTGTCAAAATTCTTACACTCATATTACATTTTCATATTGTTATAGGAGAAAACTTATTTCTTAACAAATTATTTGTCCTTCTTAAGCCATAAGTAGGTCCAATTAATGGCAGGGATATAACAAATACATGTATGATATGCGTGTATGTCACATTAATATCAGTTTTTATAGAATATAAGATATTCTTTTAAGCTCATGAAAGTATTCCAGTTAAAGAAGATTTTATCTGAGAAAAGACAAGTATTACTCACTCAATCTTCGCAATGGCTACAGCTACAAATAGTTATGAACCCATACTCTGCATTTTTTTTTTTCAGATTACTTTCTAACTGATGTGAAATTAAATTTAGAATTTATATTTGCATTCTTATCCTCATTACTAAATTTATACATCCTACTTAAAATGCAAAATATTTTAACTGGATATAAAAAAAATATAAATTTATCAATAACATAGGTAGAGAGGAAAAGATGATTGCATTCACTAATAAAAAATAAAACCAAAAATTATGTACAAATTTATGAAAGATTAACTTTCTTCTGACCTACATGCATTTATGTATAGTATTTTGTTTAAAAAAAGCACTAAAAAGTGTTAAAACTTTATTAAAGCATTTCTCATAGAAATGCTTTTGAAAAAACTTACACCAGCTATGTAACTTCCTGTACCTCTGATGCAATGCACATTCAGTCCAATTCCACCAGCAGATTTAGAAATCAACGCACATCGTTTCAAAGTATCATATATACCATCGATACTGTCTTCAGTCATTGAAAGTAAGAAACAGCTGAAATTTTAAAAAAATTGTTATTTGAGAATTCTTTTGGTATGTATTATATTTCACAAATAAAAAGAACGCTAGCAATTCATTTTACAAGCATTTGCATAAAATATAGCATTTTCCACTAAAACAGATCTTTTGTTTCCCTTCTAAGCCCATTATATTAAAAAAACACACCTAGTCGGGGCCCCGGTGGTTTGTATTGGGCGGATTTATATTAAAATGTATCTTACCTTCTTAAATTCTTTGAAACTGATACTGAAATACAGATGTGTGTGAGTATCAAGTTTAATGCAAAGTTATTTCACAATTCTACAATACTCGTTTTCAAAATATATATATAGCACGTTGAAGCTGCCCTTTGAACCATCAAAATATAATATAAATATTTACAATATTCTGTTATTTGTTTTACATTATAAAAGAATATGTATGAAACGGCTTTTACTACATATTGTGCTTCAAATTCTGAACTTTTAATATATTTAAACAAGACAGTTTTAAGTTTGTCATACCTTTCGTTAAGTTGTCACAAACAGGTAAAAAATTTACTATGCTTGAAAATATTAACAAAATATCAACTTGATTTTACAAGGGGGGAAAAAATTCCTTGATATATAAATACGAAATGTAAAAACAAACATCTTGGAAGCAATTCTCGTTCCGCAAGAAAATCTCAGTTTCCAAGAAATGCCACATAATATAATAACAAATAAATTAATATAAATAATAATGCTTGCACAACAGTGTTTTTAGAAGAAAACAAATGTATACTTTTTATTTTAAACTTCTATTATATATTTTTTTAACTCTTGAGATAAATGTAAAATCTAGTCACTAAATGATGTAATGTTTTAATGGATTCACAATAAAGGACACAATTGTTGCTATCTTGAACACAAGGATTTTAAATAATAGAAATGTTTGGTACAGCTGCATTTGTGCCAACTTTAGCTGCCAATGCAATTTTGCATGTGTGCCTTTTTCAATTCTCAAATTCAAAGTTTTATTTTTCAACTATTCTAAATTTAAGAAGGAAAATGATGTACCTTGAAAGTTGAGGCTTAGGAGTTCCAGAATTAAATAATGTGGGAGAAGCATGAGTAAACCACTTATCTGACATTAAGTGGTAGGTTTCGATTGCAGCATCAATGTCCTCACCGTGGATTCCAACAGATACTCTCATCAACATATGTTGAGGCCTTTCAACAACTGTCAGAAATTAAAAATTATGCAAGATAAAAAATTTAGAAAAGGAAACAAACAAACTCATACTGCAATGCATAGTAAATTTTAGCCTGTACTAATACAAGAATGTAGGAGTAACTAGAAGATAAGCTTAAGGCTTTCACAAATTTACAGGAAAAAGACTAGGCTTTAACAAAAGAAGGAAAAGAAACTTTTTTACATGGATTTTTAAAAATAGATTTGAGAATATTTTTTTCATTAAATATAAAGATCTGTTAATATCTAAAAATTGAAAGGTGGGTAGATGACTTGCAATTATATAAATACATTCATTATAAAATGTTCATTGATTTTAAATCTGATAAATTTGAGATGTCACTCTCTCCTTCCAAAAAAACACACCCTTACCTTTTCCATTTATTTTCAGCAAGTATGATCGTTCCAGAGTCTATATGAGAAGAAAAATTAACTTTAATTATTCATATCAGTTAAATATAAAAAACATCAATAGATAAAAATACATACACAATATTACTATACCAGGTGTCAACAAATTATTGCAGGAATTTTCGAATTTCATATAACTTTTTTATTAAACCTCATAATGAAAAATGTTGAAAAATTTAAAGTGCAACACAGAACATTACTCGGATAATTAATACATTTTATCTCATTTATGAAGCTATTAATTAACAATAAGCACAAAATGTGTTTACACACATAGTAATCTTTCATAGGATACAACACATTAATGACAAAATTTAACCTTGACGATTTACTCTCCAGTTAACAGGTTAAGTGAAGAATAAAGTTTTGAAAAAAATTTCACTATAGAGATTTCTTAGTAAAAAAAAAAGTCATTCATATAAAACCTTGAATTCATTTTTCAAATAATCCAAAATTAGATAGATTTTGTACGTTTTTTTTTTTGCATACTGTTGGATTGAAAGCATTGTTATAAGAAAGTAAAAATTTAACTAACAGTCTGAGTATCTTTTATGATGGAGTTTTATTACAAAAATGGTTGACTTCAGACTTTCACACTTTGGGAAATACAATTCATAAGGTCTTTCCTATTATCAGTTTATTTCCTAGGAAAATTAGTAAGAAAAAACACTCTTCTCTTAATTATCAATGCCAAATCATTCAAAAAACATTTATACATGTATCTTTAATTTTATGGTTATTCTGAATAAAGGCAGCCATTTTTTCAAAAAGCTGTCTCGTTTATCTGTTTTATAATAAGCCCTTCAAAACTCATCAATAAATTTTTCAAAATAATTACAGTTTAAAAAAACTAATTCTTAATATAAGAATAAAATGTTTAATGAGAAAATTACTGTCATTAAGATAAAAGCGTGGGGTGCCCTATATATTGTTATAATTTCTTACTAGTTCTATTCTGTAATGCTGAGTTAGTGTAAAAATGTAGTACAAAGCACCCCACATGCTTTTACCACAATGACATTAATTTTCTTGTAAATCACATCTTATTCTTATGTTAAGAATTATTTTTTTACTTTTTAGTTCAATTAACTATCAGAGCATGCTTTAGTTTTTTTAAACTATAATTTATTTTTTTTCATTTTTTAGTTTGATCTACAATAAAAGCATGTATTTAGTTTTTTAAACTACCACCAATGAATTAATCTTAAACACATTTTTTAGAATCTGGAATACCCATTGGCATCCTATCAGTTCATCTCACTCTGAACATCAATAAAAGGAACTTTTACAAATGAAATCACAATTTCATTAATCTAATTAACCTATTTATCTTGACCCGACAAACATTTTTATTTTAATTTTTGGCCCACGACCGAAAAAGTTTGACCATCCCTGAGTTAAAACTAATTATTTTTTTTCACATGCATGAGTTTTTTTTTAATTTCCATTTTCAGAAAACTAGACAGTTGTTTACGATAAGGTAAGAAATTGCTGATGCACGTTTTCACCTTTAGGGTTGCAACTTAATCTTTTAGTTGCAAAATCTGAAAATTGTTATTCCTGATGACAAAGGAACAAAATTATTATATTGTCATTGTGTGGTTCTTGACAAGTGTGCAAAATTTTGAATTAATCTGGCCTTTTAAAGTGACTAAAAATTGAGTTCAAAGACGGCATTACATACAAGTGAAGTTTATAAAAGCACGTTAAAAAGGCAACCTTTGTTCGGGTCTTTCAACTGTAAATATAGATTAAGACCAAAAAGGAAAATGTTATCATATTATTCTCTCACTTTTGCCAGCACTGGTGCCCATAATATCTGATTTTACATTCAATCTATCCATAAAAGTAAAGCGCTTTCTCCTGAGATACTATTGTTGCTTATAATTATGTATTTACCTGACCAATATTTTGTTGACATTCTCTAGTAAATTTTGTTGTAAATTTTTTCTTCTTCAAAATAACTTTAAGCCATATTTTAAACAAATGAAAGATGTCATAATGAAATATTTAATGATAAAATCTTTTTATTAAATACTTTTTTGTACCAAATTAAATAATGTTTTCCAATATTAAAACAGAAGTGTTTTCAAAAAATAAAAACACAAATGTGTATGACACTGGAGATTCATACTGTGATGTTCCTTGGGCTGAGTGGGAACAAAAAATAGTAAATGGTTTGCGACTAATTAAAAAAAAATTATTCCAATTTTATGAGGATTTTTTTTAAAGAATGTGACATTACCTACAGCAAAATTCAAATTCATAATCATTTCTAAAACCATTAGAGAAAAACCGTATGTGTACTGATGACACTACTGACTACAATTAACTATCACTCTTTAATAACAACTTTATTTACAACATTTAACTACTCTTACACACCTTATATATTACTAACTACTCATATATATCACCTTAAACATAACCAATTCCTTGCACATAACATCTCACAAACTCTCTCATCATACACGCAACTCCCGCACTCCCAGTGATACACTTACACAACGCCGCTGTTGAAACAGTGCCATCTCTAACCTTAACAATATGGTTTCCAAAATAACTTCAATGAATTTCTGAATCTTAGCTAAGTACAACACTTCTGAAATTTATGATTCATTTAAATACTCCACGCTAATGTAAAAATAAGATTCGAAATATTAAAATTAACAGTACTTGCAATTATCACAACAATCGCTAACATTCAAGATAACTCACCAAAGTGGACATCCCAATTTCATATGTGTCATATGCACTGAATTATCAATCATGTGCTTGTTTTATATGACGTCACCAATAGGTTGCAATAATATGCAAGTACCAAACTAACATATAAAGTATCACCTTGCAAAACAGAAATTTTTATAAGCATTTAGAAGTCCATATTACATTTTCTAAAATAGTTAATTTTATCTAAAAAATTTTAATTGGATTCTTCTAGAATATTTAAAATATGTGAAAAGGGAATTAGAATTCATTCAATTAAATTAATTAGAATTTATTATATTTTGTTCCATACAAATCAGGCTATACCTATTTTACAGGCCAATTAATGAAAAGAGAACAAGCTATTCAATTGGCTACATAAATGTTAACTTAATTAGTTTCTAATATTAAAAATTTCAAGTTGACATTTATGATTTTTATTGTGCTTTTTAATTAAAAGCTAGGCAAAAAGGATAACTTGACAGTAACTAATGAATATAAAATTTTTTAGAGAATCTACAGCAAATTATTAACATGTTCAACAGTTTGAATTTGACAAATATATCATATAATTTACACAAATAATATTGAGATTTTATTCCAGTTTATTCTTATAAATTATAAATCTCCTGTATAGGACAATGAGTAAATTTATACTTACTTTGAACCCAAAATAATTATAATTGAAATCTCTATCATAAATAATTGCAGAATTCAGTTTCTAGAAAAAAGAAAACAGCAAATAAAACTTCACATTCTTTAAAAACAAATAAGACCACACATATTAGTGGTAACAGAATATTTCAAATCATGTCACTACCATTTGGAAAGAAACATGGTGCTAGTTTGATATCACAGGGCGCACACCAAGTTGTTTATGTTCGCCAAGATGAGTGATAACATTGCAATATTGTTACCTTGATACTTTTGCAGTTTTTGGAAGTTTTCAGTACTTTTTTTAATTGATATTCATTATTAAAATTAATATATATTATGTAATTATTTTATTAATATATAATATATTATAAAAATACAATTATATGTAATCATAATATTTGTTATTTATAATTGTTTTTCTATATTATATCTATTTATAATTATTAAATGTTACTTATTTATAATTAGAATATTCCAATTTGATGGTTATTCTTCTTTATAATAATAATTATTATATGCTGCAAGATATTATTAGTACATTTTACTTTTTATTATATTTGTTGTTCATTATTTATTGATTATCTTGGTTATTCTCAATCTCTTTCCATATTCTTCTTTTGAAATATATTTCAAAACAATTCTTTAAAATTATCTTCCTGCCAATTTGACACTGCTAGGCCATTATTTTGGATTCCATTCCAGCGACAACAAGCGCTGCTTGGTGCGATTCTTTTTTCGCCTTGCCCAAATATGAAACTAGTCCCAGAAATATAATGTTAAGTGCTTAAAACAAACCTCAGTTCACCCACATACAAAAATAATATATTAAAAACATTTTAATTAGTGTGATATACCTTGATTATTTAATATTTCTTTCAGTTGATAAGTACAGCACATTCCAGGATTTTTCCAGTTACAATTCAAAAACGTTTATTTTTTTTTAACAACTCCAACATAAATTAACTTGTAAATGAAAGTGCTTTGCAACAAATCTTTTTTATCCCACATAATTAAAAAAAAAATGAATTTTATTAAAAAAAAAAAACGTGAATATTAGACTAAATCAACCTTAAAGTTAATATAAAATTAGAAGTTACGTAAATTAATCAAAATATTGGTTACACTTAACATATATCCTTAAATCAGCAGAAAACAAATGCTTGTTATGTTTTAAAAACATAACTAAATAGCAAACTTACATCACAATTTTTCATTATCACATTATAAGCAGTCTCCGAAATCATAGGAGTTATTTTCCCAGTTCTTTCATTTTTCATGTTATACAGATCTTCAATAACATCTAGAAATACAGTTTAATGAAAGTTTTAAAAACTTGAATGCTAAGCTAAAACATTACACTCTTACTTTAAAAAAGCTACACGTACTAAAAATATAATAAAAAAAAAAAAACAGATTAAAAAGTAAAAAGAAAAGTGAACTAAACATATACTGACTGCTGAATGTCTTTGTAGTTTCTTTATGCAAGTTTGATATAGCAATGCGAGCAGCAAGAATTGCATAATCAGGATGTTTTGTGGTCATAGTTGCAGCAGTTTCAGCAGCCAAGTTATCTAACTCAACTGTTTTGACACCTTTGAAAATTCCATTAATAACTTTTAATGTAACAGCAGCCTGTGGAAAGAGTGAAAAGAAGAAAAACTTCACATAAATTCATGTTTCCATGACATTGGCATATCGGTCTATTTCTACATTCCTTCAGTCACAAATTTTAATAGTTTATTTTAACATACCAAAGATATTGAAAATTACAAATGTAGCATAGAAACAAGTATAAAATGAAAAAAATGTATAGCTAGTATAAGTTAAAATAATGTGAGGTACCTAAGCATAAAGAAAAACTCAAAATTTGCATTTATCAATTCAAATTACAAAATTTATTACAATGAATTATATCAGTTTAATTGAAAAAAAACTGTTAACTTACTGGATCAATGTAATCCATATTCAAACCATAACAAAGTTTTTGAATTCTAGAAGTTATCTTATCAAACATAACATTTTCTCTTCGGCCATCTGAAAAAATAAATCCCATAAAGTTTTGAAATTTTAATTTTTTTAATAAATTAAACTAAAAATTTAAAGAGATACAAAAAATTAGATAAGTTCACCACATGCTGTAACAAATTTGATAACAGTACTAAAAGTTAAAATAGGATAATTTTTTACTTGAATTTAAGACATTCTGTAATAAGGCTATCGTTATTTAAAAGGGGGGATATAATTTACACAAGCACTATATATAAAAAGACAGTTTTTTCCCAAAACTAATATCTACTAATTGTAGAAGATATTTAAAAATATCGAAGTGTAGAAATCAACTCCACACATATATTAGATGAAACAATTTAAATCTTTTCGTTCCATAGCACGATTTCCTTTACATCAAAATCTAATACAAAAAAGAAAGAAATATAAAATTAAAGAGAAATTTTAACAGTTGGACTGAACGAGGAGCCAACCAACACATACATTTACATAATCAAAATTAAAATATTTTGTTTACCTCGCTTAATGACGTACATGGGCTCAGTAAAATGAGGCATTTTTTATATTCTAATTTGAAAATTCGGAGTTTTACTGAGAAAAGATACAACTCGAAGTAAAATAATACCAAAAGCTAAGGCGCACAAACAAAGCTCTAGCTTTGAGATTACTATTCCCGCTTTAACAATTTTCACGTTCCCGCAAATTTAAATAAATATAAGAAAAGTTTTGCTGTTTGAGTTCTGAAGGGCAAAATATTATTTTCTTTGCTTCAGTTCTAATAAAAATGCTTGAATCTTTTTTGGCCCCTTAAAACTAACTATCTTATCAACAAATTGTATTCATATAAAATTATTGCTTCATATGAATTATTTAAATAAAACTATACTTTTTAGCAGCACGAGAAAACTTGATACATGAGTTACAATTTTCACTACATATTCTTGAATAACAGCCTTGAAATTCAGAAGCAATAAAAAAAAAGACGAATGATATTTAGGAAAAAAAATTCTTTTATTCATAAAAAAAAAGGGTGATGTGGAATAAAGAAGAGAACTTCAGTTAAGGAGGAATGAAAGCTTTTCTCAGTCAAATCTTATTTCCCTAGTTGATGATTCATCGCCAATAGGGAATGAGAGGGAATTGGTGACGGATCTAGTAACTTTGAACCTCGATCAAGTGACGAGAACGACACTTTAGCGCTCCCCCACCCCCACCTCCAAACTACCAAATCAACGGAAGGACTTCAAGCCCTGGCAGATTTAACATGGATTTGGTCCTCTTC
>BMAV01005726.1:0-15190 GCA_019973955.1 Trichonephila inaurata madagascariensis | reverse complement strand
TTTTGACAAAACGTTTTTAAGTGCCTTGAATTTTAGTCCGGGATTTGCCTGTTGATTTTGCTGCCCGGTCAAATTGAAGAGTATCCACTGATTTCTCAAAAATATGTTTTTAAGTGACTGGGGGAAGAGATTTGTTGCCTTGAGGCTCAAGTGTTTCTCTCTTGGCTAGTAAGTCTTCCTTTTCGTTACCGTCGGTATCCACATGAGAAGAGATCCATTGAAAAACTATTGTTTTATTGTACTGATAAAAAAGTTCAAGGTTTTTCTTATTTCTGAGATAATCTGGGTGTCTGTGTCCTGATATATAACTACATCCTGGATGGCTGCTTTGGAATCGACTAGAATAACTGCTTTAGAGAAACAATCGATCTTTATCTTGATGTTTCACAGAGCTTCTGAGATTGCAAGGATTTCTGTATCTAAATTCAACATGAAGTGTCCCACAGGAGTACATTGGGAAAAGTGTTTACAGTATACACCAGCCTTGTATTTTAGAGCCATCTGTGAAAACTCGAGTCCATTCAGATTTAGAATATTGTTCATGTAACATGCATAATCTAAGTTATTAGTAATTTTTAATACTTTGCACTTCAATTTATAATAATTTTCTTTCTTTAGAACTCATAAATACGAATGAAGATAAATGTTTATTATTATTATTATTATTTAAAAGTTCAGGATTATTCAAGAAATTTCATATCTCTTATTATCTTAAATCTATGATTTTTTCACTTTTTTATTATTATTACCTTAATTACTAAAAGAAATCATTGTTCATAATTTTCAAAATGAATAACTATTTTACTGAATTTTATACCTTTATATTTATTCACATGGCTAGATTATTGTTTAGGATAGATTATTTCATCCTGTGCTTTTAATGTTAGAATTAATTGCTAAAGATGTAGTTTTGAAGCAAATATACCACTACAGTACAGTATTTTATTTTCCACTTTCCAATAATTTATTCTTTTTTAATTTATAGTTGACTCCCAGAGAATACGACTTGTAACGTCATGAACCGTTACTTTACTTAGTAACATGGTAGCGTCAGAGATTACACAGCTAATTGTCAAGAAGACATTTTATTCTAGAGTAAATTATAAAAAGACTATTTATTGTTAATACATCATCGCACACAGTTTGTTCGCAATAGAAAAGTTCTCTTTCAATCTCATTTCGTGTATGCCAGTCGTTGCGTCGCTGTCTCCGGCACTCCACATTTCTCCATTAGGCAAAATTCATCTCCCTAGGTGCTTGAGCTCGGCTGCCCCCGCAAACTCAACCGAGAGTCTTCGAACACAAAACCTCAGAGCGAAGTTACTTTGTAAAAAGCAAGAGATCAAGAATCCCGTCATCTTCCAAGCTGACCCTTTAAACTACCTGGACGGGTCACTCTCAAGCCCCCAATCACCTCTCATTGGTGGCGTGTAACCAATCTGTACTCGGCTCTCCTCACTGTAGTCCTACTCCATTGGTGCGTGGGACCATAGGCCAGCACGTCTCATCTCCACCACGAAATGGCATCGTGTTCACCATCTGGAGGCTATAACTCCCCTTGTCACAATTATACTGAGGGCGAGTCTTTGTCTAGACCGACCGACTCTACTATCTATTCATGTTGTTTGTGGCCTAGATGTGCCAGGGAAACCCAAACAACTGATGCTGTTCCCCGAAGTTTCCTTCCCAATAAGCGTTGTGACTAACGATCGTCTGTATGTCGGCGAAAGAAAAGGTGTGGCGACATCAAAGCCATTTTTCAAAACAGTCCACATATGTTTTGCCCTAATCATAAGGAATAGATATTCGGTCCCTTTTTGGAGATACAACGTGTCATTTGGACAAGATCCCCCCATACGTCAATCTTGATCAGTATTGATGGGGAGAGTTTTACTAATGAGCAGAAATTACACAGGCTCTAGGAAAGAGGCTATAGTAGAGTAATATGTTATTTGAACCACTTAACAAAAAAAATTATCAAACAAATGTTCATTACATATATATAAACACATTCATTTTTCCATGAAAAACTTTATTGAATAAGTATTTCTGAGGTCAAATTATTCCCATTTTTTAAGCAAAATAATGCATTTTTAAAAAAAACTGTAGAAGCATTTATTTTTATGTATTTTCAATATACTAATAAAATTGTGAAGCTTCTTCAATTTTTTAAAAATTTTACGTAGTTTTTTTTTTATTAACACGCTCTTATAAGTTTCACTTGTATGTAACAGAATCTTTGGACTTGTTTTTTACCTACTTTAAAAAGTCAGATTAATTCGAAATTTTGTACACTGGTCAAGGACCGATGGCAATACACTAGTTTTATAATTTTGTTTCATTGTCCAGTTTAGTATCCTCAGGAATAAGGATTTCGAGATTTAGCGACTAATTCATTATACCGTTTCCAGATTTGGCGATTAATTGCATGTGCCATTTTTAGATTTAACGACTAAAAGATTAAGTTACAGCCCTATAAAAGCGAAAACGTTTACATCAGCAATTTCTTACCATAATATAAACAATACTGTCTAGTTTTTCTGAAATGGAAATAAAAAAAAATTACTCGTGCATGAGAAAAAAGAAAATTATGTTCTAACCCAGCGTTTCTCAAACTGTGGGGTGCGCCCTCCTGGGGAGGCATGATAACCCTACGTGGGGGGCGCGAGCATATCGAAAAGTCCAAAATAAAAGATTTCAAATATTATTAATTTATCGAAAGGAAGCAAAACAAAATACATTCTGACATGATAAAAAATAAAATACGTATTTACAGTGATATAAGATACTTATAAATTATCAGTGCGGCAAAAAGAATTTAATAATTGGTTTATATCAATACTAAATTAAAAGCTAGTTTAGTAATTACTAGTGCCTTCAATGGGCTTGTCATATACAAAATATAATACATATATTGGTAATATGTGCAGTCTATAATATTAAAGTCGCATTGTAGCTTTAGGGTCGAAGTACATTATTATTGCATTCGGCCGTGGGTAACCTAGTGGTTAGAGCACCGGACTCCGGACCAGAAGGCCTGGGTTCGATGCCCGTACCGCCAAATACCCTCCGAGTACACACGGAGTACGTGCTCGTTAAATCAGTGGGACCGAAAGTCTTGTGAGCTGAATCACGAGTGCATGGAACTGGAGAAAATTTCCCTCCACTTCAGTTCCATGCCTAAATTGTGGAGGTGGAGATAGATGGTGGCGCCATCTATTGTAATGTTCTATCGTCCCTTCGGGAATTTCACTGAGCTAAATCGTAGTGTCATCTGTATGGTGCTCAAGGCTAAGGCCAACGACAGGCGTACATCTAGCCCATTGCCACGATGAATTTCGTAGTTCTCGATCTGTGACTATGTCAGACAGGTGGCATGAACAACAACAACAATATTATTGTATTCATTACACTGTTGTTGTATGAGGGGGACGCGATGAAAATTATGACTCAAAATTGGGTCACAAATATGAAAAGTTTGAGAAGCACTGTTCTAACCACGTAACTCATAATGAAAGTCTGTTTTCTAAATTCTCTTGTCGGATCTGTAGAATGAAACATCATTCATTGCTTCATTTTACCAAAACAGCTGAGAATTGATGCAGAGGTCTCTCACCGGATTAAATAATTTCTCACAAACACTTCGATTCAAAAAGTGTACTTTTGTGTCTAATGCTGATGCAAGTTTCGGAGAATATTGAGCTCTTTTTAGTGAAAAATATCATTGGCTTTGCACCTTATTTCGCAGGAAATATTTCAAACTTACTTGTTCCAGATTTTCTTCAGTTGGCTGATCTTACATTTTGCAAACCAGGCCGTATCGACGCACTAATAGAATGTCAATGGGTATTCCAGATTCTAAAAAATGACGCATTTAAGATTAACTCATCAATGAACAAATGCTAAATTAAAAAACAAAAAATGCATGCTTTTATTGTAGATTGAACAAAAAATAAAAATAAATAAATAAATAAAATAAATAAATAAAATAAAAAATAAAGTATAGTTTAAAAAGAACAACTAAAAACACGCTTTTATAGTGAATCGAACTAAAAAGTAATATATATATATATATATATATATATATAAATAGCGAGAAATTATAATAAAATTACTAACGAGAAAATAAATGTCATTGTGGTAAAAGAGTGGGGGTGTGCTTTGTACTACATTTTTACACTAACTCAGCATTTCGGAATCGAACTAGTTAGATATAACAATTGATATAAAGCATCCCACGCTTTTTACCTCAATGACATTAATTTTCTCGTTAGTCATTTTATTCTTATATTAAGAATTATTTTTTTACTTTTTAGTTCGATTCACTGTAAAAGCATATTTTTTAGTTTTTAAACTATAATTTATTTCCACAACCCGAAGCAAATTACATTTTAACTCACAAACCATGCTTTCTGAATTTTTCTAGAAAGTTCCTGGTAAAAGTTTTCGTGCTGAGTTTCCAACAGCTTTCGTGTTGCTTCACATTTCTACGTAAGTTAAAATTAAATCAAGTAGGAGTACCACTGATTTAATAATTCGGAATTGAAGTTGCGCCATTAGAACGACCTTCAAATCACATGTTGTGAACGTCGAAAGGAAAAATGGTAGTTGAGAAACGCGTGTAAATTATCCTAAACTGAGAAAATTGTTAAGAAATTACATTTTTATGAAATTTTCTTTGAAAATTATACGTTTTTGAATTAATTCATGTGAATTAAGGAAATGAATTTAATTAGTATTCTTAGATTCCAAGTATTATTGCATATATTTCTTAATTTACAGTTTTTAAGATATTATATTAATTTCTTGTTTTGAAGTAATTGAATAGCTGAAATAATGAGATAAAAAACATATTTCCAATCATTTTAAAAATAATGCAGTTGTAAAGCAATATATCGTCGGTCTAATTATCAGACTGCGTAACTCCATCTGGGAAGCTAATTTGATACAGTAGGGCAAGGCGTCTTGTTGTTTATGTTCGCCAAGGTAGGCGATAATATTACAATATGGTTTACTTTGATATTTTTATCGTGCGATATTGTTACAAATTTTGTGTAATGAACGCTTAAAATAGTGTAAATAATTTATATCTGGAAGTACAATATTATTTTGTTGTATTTATTTTATGTTAAAATTTAGCCACACCTCTCCCTTCAAAATCTAGTTTTATCATGAAATAAAAAAAAATAGTGATTACTCTGATCGAAGGAATAAATTAAAACGGAGCGCGCATTGAGGCATGGCGTAGACAAAACAAAGGGGAAACGCTAGGCCGTTATCTTGGATTTCATGTAACCCGACAACAACCGCTGCTTGGCGCGATTAAGGAATCGCGCCAAAAAGCGCTTGGCGCGTTGCGCTCCTATATCAAATCAGTTAAACCAGTGGAGTTACGCAGTCTGATAATTAGGCCGACGATATATAACCCTGTAGCCGAAAATCCTTTCAATTACATCGGACGTCCGAGGAATTGTTTTCAAAGCCTCTCACCTAGTTTCACGTTTAAGGATCGATTTTCAATTATTTTTAAATGTATCCTAAATCAATTATTTTTCTGATGTTGCTACTAAGAGATAAATATTAAAGAGTACTGAAAAATCATCTGCTGCTGGAATAATGATCACGTAAGTTAAAAATATTAATTCTTGTATTTAAGAGGTTTTAATTGTGCCACTGATTTCTTGCTTATGAAATTGCTCTATTTCTGTTACATGAAAATAATTAAATATTAATGTTAAGAATATCATGCAAAAGTTTAATTTAAAAAGATAAGAAATAGGAACAGTTTCGAAAAATTTTAGAATCCCCCACACTAACACAGTTTTGGAGTTTATTCCCTTCTTCAAACTGTTGATTCGATAAAATCAGGGGTAGCCAACCACTATCTGATTAAAAAAAGTTTGACTACCACTTCTATCTTTTCCAACAAACAAAACTTATATTATGAAATTCTTACGCAAATTCCAAATTTTTTGCACCTTTTTATGCAAGTCTTTATGTAATTTTTATGCAAGTAGTGGAAATTCAAAATTTGCAATATTGTAATTCATACATTTGTTTATAATATAGCGTTTTAAAAATTTCAAAATATTTTATAAAAAATTAATTTTTCCTTTTAACTTGTAAAGAGATAGCTCATTCAATATTACGGTATAGGGAAAAAAAAACGTATTTTATACCAGAAAAAATCTGTCAACTCCGATAAAAATGCGTTATGATATAATAAGTGGTTATTTAGGTTATCTACGGGATAGCGGAGCCAGAATATAATATTAATGTAGTAGTTCTTTTATATAAAAAAATATTCCGAATGTGGGTCCTATTTTTTAATATTGACCAAAGACAGCCTTAAAAACACGGATTTATAGTGTCTAGCCGCTTTATTTTTTGTGAGAGAAATACGGTTTGTACAGTACACTGAGAAGTTGCTCTCTCTCTGTTGAGAATTTACTCTACTGTAGAATAACAGCTATGAAAAATATGCATAGATGCATTTAAGAATTTAATAAAAATTAATTTAGCATAGTAAAAATAAATGAAACACTTTTAATACAATACAATTTTTAATCTAAAGGTTATTTTGATAATCAAATAGATTATTTTTAAAACAAGAAAATTTATCAAATAAATATGTTGTAAATTAAAAAACTTTACCTCAGATAATTTTCAAAATGAAAAGTTTGATATTTTAAAATTTCTTTAAAAAGTCACGGTGGGCCGCAACCTATGCACTGATGGGCCACATGTTTGACATGCCTGGGGTAAGTGGATTAGTTGATATGAAATTACTCTTCAACTAGGAGATGGAGTATTCATATAAGCGGCAGATATACACTGCTGGCCACCGTAAATGCAACACCCTGAAGGAAGCATGCAAATAACATGAAATTTACCACATGCATTAGCGGAGGTGAGATATGCAAATGATTAGAATTTCAGTGCAGACACACATCACGCGCGCCTGTGGCGCCACCTCAAAGCGCTATTTAAGGCTTGGAGATTTCGACGATTTCAAGTTCGGCAATTGTGTTTTTCTTGTGGTTTTTTTCAAAAAATGATCAGTTATGTCTCGTAGAAAACAGCAATCAGCTTTTGATCAAGTATTCAAGTTCGACAGAGGAAGGATAGTGGCCTACCGAGATTGTGGATTATCTTTCAGGAAATCGGTAGTCGTGTTGGACGAAACCAAACAACTGTAATGCGGATATGTGACCGTTGGATGCAGGAGGGTACGACGGACCGACGTGGTCAAATCGCATCCACCTCAGTGCACCACTTCACGTGAGACAGGCAAATTGTGCACATGGCGACGGATCACTCAGTACATACGAACCATAGCACAGTACATTGAGTCTGTAACGCATCATTCAGTGTCTGCGCATACCATTCGACGCCGTTTACAGCAAAGTGGTCTGTCCGCAAGACGTCCATTGCTCGGTCTACCCTTGACGCAGAACCACAGACGTCTCCGCCGCCAATGGTGCGGTGATGAAGGATGAAGTTGTCTTTACTGACGAGTCACGCATCTGTCTGCAAAACCACGATGGTCGGATTCGAGTCTGGAGACACCGTGGAGAGAGGATGCTGAACATCTGCGTTATGCACCGCCACACTGGTCCTGCACCGGGTATTATGGTGGGGCGGTATTCAATATCCTCGCACTCCTCTAGTACGCATTGCCGGTACTTTAAATAGCCAGTGCTACATCTCCGAGGTGTTGGAGCCAGTTGTCCTTCCTTACCTTCAGGGCTTGGCCACAGCCATATTTCAACAGGATGATGCGCAACCACACGTGGCACGCATTGTCCAAAGGTTCTTCGTCAATCACCAGATTGAATTACTTCCCTGGCCGGCTCGCTCTCCGGATCTTTCGCCGATAGAAAACATGTGGTCCATGGTTGCTCAACGATTGATCCAGATTACACCCCCAGCTGCCACACCAGATCAACTTTGGCAAAGTGTGGAAGCTGTTTGGTCTGCTGTACCCCAAGAACACATCCAAAGTCCCTTTGAATCAATGCCGAGGCGTGTGGCAGCGGTGATCTCCAACAATGGCGGCTACTCTGACTACTGATTCTGGAAGGAACCACACTTCACAGAAGTCTATAAATTTAATCATTTGATACTTGGTCAACATGTTATCCACAAAATAAACTTTGTTGTGCTATCTCTTTCTTTCTTGGTGTTGCATTTACGGTGGCCAGCAGTGTATATAGATCATAATTAGCTTTTAATATATGCTTTCTTTATTAAAAGCTAGTCATGATTTATATATATCTGCGTTACTTCTGTTCTTAGTGCTATGTTATGAATCTTTTTATTCGCCTATTAGATAATATAATGTTACACTTAGGGCTTTTTTTAAAAAAATCGCCCAGAACTCGCAATTTTTTAAATACAGTACTATACTATTAAGTAAATACAACATAAAATTTCGGCAAACTTCGCTAACATTAATAATACTGTGTGAATATTGAAATGTTTTGCAAAAAGGCTTTGCAATGAAAATCATTCAAAAGAAGCTGCCCGATTTTTTCTCAAATTACTAGATATCAAATAAAATCATGAGAAACTACCTTTTAATAGAGGTATAACACGTATACTAAAAGAAAAAAGAGCATTGCTTATAAGCGTTGTATGACTATTGACACAAAAATCACTTTTTTTCTCTTTTTTGTTTTTCTAAATTGTAAAGGTATTATTAAATTGAAAACTTTTATATAGCGGTATTGCCAGCTTTGTCGCAAATTTTGCTATCAAATGAAAGATGTGTTTAAAGAGTAGGCATTAAAATGGATAATGAGCCAACACATTGTGCACTAGCATTCCATTTTTAAAAATTAGGCTATGCTATTGGGACTTATTTTGATTTTTCAATATTTAACATTCAACATATTTATTCGATTAATGTAAGTTAATTTGAGAAATTCGTAAGAAATTTTGCTTCATTGATAGAACTATATGCTGCCTGCTGCCGCACCTTGTTTTGGCTGCCCACGTGGGGTGCACGCGCTACACACCTGCTAGGATCGGTCCTGATTCTAAGCAAGTTCTTAGGGCTCAAAATTAATTAGGATTTCGCGTATACTTGTTTTAAAATTCTCTCAGAAGTTCCAAGTCGTTAGAAACCTTTCCCACTCATTACAAGTGCCAATTAATTGGCATTAGGAAAAAGCACAAGTTTCCCAACAATGGTTTTTTAAAAATAATTTTTTGTTTTATCTGGCAAGGTTCAAAAAGGTGGATTTACAGTTCATATCATAACGTGTAACGTTTTTGCGTTTGATTAAGTCCTTTCGGAATTCTGTCACGTTCTTAAGTGATAGAATCCCCTCCCTAATAGCCATAGAATGAGCCATTTTGAGTACGTAAAATAACTCAAAATCCGTGACATAATACTGCATAGTAGTGCTTCCCAAACTTTTTACCCCCTCGGACAAGTCAACGTTTGATAATTTTACCATGGCCTACTGGAGGTGGGACTTTGATTGTTTATGTTTTAAATTGTTTTGATTTAATAATTTTAATTCAATTGTATTTAAACATGCTTCAGAATAAAATTCAGTTACATCAAAAATGAATATAAAGTGGGTTTACATGAAATATAAAGTGGAAAGTCACACAAACACGAGAGAAATACACCCAGGTAAATAAAATGGAAATAATTTAAGTGGTCCGATACCATTTGATCCACGGATAGGTGGTTGGGGACCACTGCTGTATATTATTCGCCTTCTTTAACAGGCTAAAGGAGTTTACCTTTATATTTTCCACAGACATCACTTCATAGCTATTCGGCAACCAATAGTCCCTGGGTTCCTTCTTGGTTGTCATTTTGCTTTCTGGACATCAGTTATTAATTTTTAGTTAGTAGTTTTGGTTTTAAAAAAATGGCGCGTGGAACACCACGCGATAGAAGTGAAACTTCTTTGGGGACGCTGGCAGTAAATGCAGCAATAGATCTAATTATATTAAGGTATCTGACTACGTTCGGAACTCTGATCAGGGCCGGCTCTAGCAGTTTTGCCGCCCCGGACAAAAATGGAAAATGCCGCCTTTCTCTCCAATGCCCTCTCTCTCTCTATATATATATACACACACACACACATATATATATACATTCTTTTAAGTCTTAAAAAATTCAAATAATTCGAAATTAAGGACATAATTACTTGTTATTATATCAAACGAATGAAATGTAAGAAAAGGAATCATCCATTTCAGCATGCCAATTTCTTCCAGAAATAGTCTACTGATGGTGGAAATCACAAGTGTTTGTTTTAACTTAACGTAACTACACTCAGGACTAAAATAAAACATCTCCTGTAGCTTTTATCTATCAAAACCTTCTTATTACCCTTTTGTCCCCTTTTGATGGCTGGACACCAGACATCGTAAGGGTGGAAAGGCAGTCGTCCGTTGTGACCTTTTACAAAGGAAAGATGAGCAAACATATTAAATTTCATGCTGTAAATATATACTCCTGCCTTGAACCCTTCAAGTTTCAAATATTGAAAGAAAACTGTCATTAAATATACAGAGTACAAAATAAAAAATAAGATACGTTGAATGCACACCAAATTCACAAACCAATAATATTTCAGGAAATATATCAAATTTTTTGCAACAAATATATATATTTCAAATTCGATCCAAATGCCACCCTTAAAATTTGCCGCCCCGGTCAGGAGTCCGGATTGTCCAGCCCTAGAGTCACCTCTGCAACTGTGGTCCACGATGTATAACTAAGGCAAGACAATAACAAACGAGTGTGCTCCCAGCCGTTCCGCGACCGATCACTCCCGTTTGTTCGTAATACTTCATAGTGAACTTTGTAGTTTTGAAACAAAATGAAAAAAAAATTTGATCGCTGGCGTGCCCTAAATATTGTGTCAAAAATATTGATGGTACTGTGCCAATTTGTTTACCGTCCCTGTTATAATTCTTGTTTTGACCAAGTTTAAAAATCGTTGATGAAATAACCTTGTAAATATTTTTTTCTATATTTTAAGATTATTTCATCAACGAAAATATGACTAACTTGACTTCAGTAACTGACAAAAAAAACGTAAAACAAATCTGTTTCCAAATGTTTAGTTTTTTCTTACCTCTTTTTTCTCCAAAGCCTATTTTTCTCGTTTTAGGTACACTTTTTTAAAAGGCTGCACTATATAGTTCCAAAGTTTTTATAATTTCTATACAGGATACCTGTATATTGTGAACCTATTTTTTTAAGTCGAAGTAGTACATAGTTTTTTTTAAAAAATAGTTTTTAAAAAAGGGGAAAAAATAGAAATTTTTAAAATTGTGTTTTATAATTTTAAAAGAAAATATCTTTAAAAAATAACCTCAGCTATCAGTTTCACTATACATTATGTATTGTTTATATACGTGCAAAAAATATTTTACATATTTAAGAGATACTTTTTAAAAAAATGGTACCTAAGCATAAGCATGTATTATGAGATCTCAAAAATTATGTCCAACTTAAATTAAATAGAAAAATAAATTTTTTAACTAAAATTACTTTTTATTTCTACAGAATGATTAAAATAACTTTTTAAATCACGAAAAACAATCTAAGCCTCTATTAAATTTTAAAGATATATGTCCTGCAAAATAGTGGCCCTGATAGTACTTTTACCTTTTGAGCATGTCCTGGTCCCTTTAATACACGTAACAAAAAGATCGTATACATTTTTTTAATCAAAACAATATTTATTTTTAAATACGTAATTGAAATTATAATTTTTCCCTTCAAGGAATTTTATTGAAACATTCATAAGAAAAGTACTTTTTTATGTCATCACAAAACCCATACCAACTTTTATTATGCATAGTTCGACGTACTTGTAAAACAAATTTCATGTGTGGACGTCGATTATTGTATGAGCAGTAGCATTTTAATATCCTCTCATGGATTTTTAAATTTTACCTTTATAACATAAATAGTTTGCTTGTTGTGGTATTTAGCACAAAAGCTGTTTGACATTATACGTACACACGTTAAAGGTAAAAAAATTTGTTAAAACCTTTAAATGTATGATATTTTATAAATCATACCATGTCCCTCTTAATTGAGTAATTATTTGAATTTTTTATTCCTGAAAGCAGGCGTAAATTGCAAAATTTACAAAATTGAAAAAGGAATAACGGACCAATTTATTGGTAGATTTCAGAAAATGCTATATTAATTTTCATTGAAAAATTAAATAATGTGAGGTCAAGTATTTTAAAGATTCCTCCAATTTAGCGTTTCACTACAGCCAGTGTCGACCATGAAGACACACGCGCCTATTCTAGATCATGTAGAAATTTTCCCCTTTTGGATTTCTAGGTCATACACGTGCCTAGAGGAGGGACGAGATTAAAGAGCAACAGCTCTCCGATCGTCCTTGGCGACGAAATGTTTTCGCCAAATTAAATCAATATCTTGGCGGTAAACTGTTGCATTATTTTCCATACTGGATACATCTGCAAATAGGATTAAGAAGTTGCAAAAGTGTTTAAATACAAAAATAATAACCAGAATGTTTTTTGTACACATTTCTGAACAAATATAGAGACAATTTTGATCGACATAAATTATGTTACAGATGTTAGATGTTATAGATTAGCTATTTAGATGTGAATATATATAAGTTTTAGATATTTTTATTGAGATAAAAGGGGTTTAGAAACAACATTAGGCATATCTCCAATGAAAACTAATTGATCTATTTAGGTTTTAGTATAGTTTAATTTTAAGTTTATTTCTTGTAATCTTCCGCAAAACACAAACTGAATAAAATTTGAAGCATGTCTGATAATATTTCAATTTGTATCATATAACCTTAAAAAAAATTCAGACACTCCGGACATTTTAAAATTGTGTAATTTTGTAATTTTCGGTGTAATTTTGACAGGTATTAGGGTATTTTCAGAAGTTATTAACTCTAGCAGTTTTGCAGCCCCGGACAAAAATGAAAAATGCCGCCCCTCTCCACAACGTATAAAAAATATTATTAAAAATATATATAAATTATTCATAAATACACGCCTATAAAACTTGAATAGTTCTTGCAAAGAAAAAGCAACATAACGGTATACGTGTTAATATTTATTAAAAATTAAAACAAATAACAAAAAGAAAGTTCAAAATTTATGGCTTTTTTCTGACTTTTTTAACCTTTAAAACTTTTCTTGATTAATTCTTTTTTAAATCAATTTTGTTCATCTATTTTAAGTTCGATAGTCAATATAGATAAAACCATTTAATTTATCTTGAAAAAATTGTAGACCGTAAGAAATTTTAATTGAGAAACTCCTCTTTCTGTTTACTAATTTGCATTGGCAAAGAAAGTAAAAATTCTTAATGCGATGGCAAGATTTGGCGCAAAAATCTAAAACTGGAATAAATTTTAAACTTTATTGGCTTTTTTGCCTACTAATCTGAAACCAACATTATCTCATCTGCTAGATCAAGCGCATTTATATTACGGGATTCTCCATCTGTCAACATCATTTTTAAATTTTTAAGTTTTTAATTTTTGAATGTTAGGGGTATCTTTTTAAATCATTTTATTTTATATAAAAATTGAAAAAATTACTATGGGTACTCATTAAATTAAATCTGCATTCCAAGGCATTAATTGCTTGGTCAATTGTAAAAAATAAACTGTACCTTGAATTTTAAATTTGGGATCTTCCACCGGATCATCCTGTGCTTCGTAATCAAAATTAACTTTTTTGGGCGAACCCCCTGGACGTGGCTGCGTGACCTCAAAATTAGAGGGATATCAGTCTCGTGGCCCAAAGTTCTTTTGCATCACGAGCTTTTCCCAGTAAAAGCCCCATCCGATCGAAGATCATTAAAAATCTTTACAATTTCTTAAGAGTTCCATAGCGATGGTAGATCGTAATCTTTTGTATTTAGTAAACTTCCAGCTTTTTTTTTAATGTGGGCTTGTTTTTCGAGTCGTTTTCTTTTGTATTCGTACCAGATAGTTTTTTACTCCCCTCAAACATTCTAATATTTTTAAAAAAATATACTTAAATTAAGTAAGGGAAGTATGAAGATAATTAGATAGTGTTTTTGCTTTCATAAAAAAAATTTAAAATTCATCAAAAATTGTCGCATTTTAATTTAAAAAATCAATGTGTTTGAGATTTTCTAAAATCTTATCTAAATTTTAAAAAACAAAGAATAAAAAGTCCTTATTTTGCTTTCGTTTGAACATTATTATTTATGTTTAATATGTTTAGAATTGATAGCTTATAGAAGTAGGAAACCTAACAAAGTATATTTTTCAGTATTAAAATTAGGAAATCATTTTAACTTATATTTTCAACAAGCCCACATATACATCTGTACATAGCACGCACAAAATATAGAATGGATTTACATAATTTTTAATCTAAGAAAAATGTTCTTCTTATACAACTCCCACAGAAAAATACTTTCCATTAATCTTATTAATATAATCTAGAAATTAATAATCTTTATAATCACTAAAATTAACTCTAATAAAAAATAATCAAGAAATAGACTACAGTATTTAAAATAAAAATAAGAAATGCATTATATTTCTCAATCAAATAAAAAATTTTTAGCTTCCTCAAAAAATGTCATTTCGAAATATTTTTCTCTCATAACATTTAATATAATCACATGTAATCTCATTTGGAAATATATTTATATATTAAAATAATATTACAAATATTACTATCTCACTTTACATCAAAGAAGAAAACATTGAAATAAATTTATTACTGACCTAATTCCCCAAACTTTAAATAGTAATTTCTCTTTATGTATGAAAAGAGAAAAAAAATCTGAAAACCCCACATCTGTTATATTTGATTCAACATGATGATTCAGAAAACGGAATCAAAATGTACAATAAACAAGACAAATGAACCACAATTTTTTAATTCTGGGGAAAAGTAAAGGTTGGCAATGTCTCGTTCCGAAAATGGAAGCTCTGTTATGAAAAAAATTTTCGTCAACAATATTATTTTTGATTTAATCTAAAAAAATTTTTTAATCCATTTCTCTTAACTATATAACTTTTGGATACGTTATACAAAATAATTTCTTTTGAAATCAGAATTACCTAGTTTTTTTTTAACTCAGTAGTCCTTCAGTTATAATAATTTCTATTTATGTGAATTTTTTAAACACTTTTAAAACATTAACGAAGTACCAAAA
>BMAV01005725.1:0-15343 GCA_019973955.1 Trichonephila inaurata madagascariensis | reverse complement strand
TCCGCTTCTTCGAGACGACTTCATTCTGAGAGATTAGGAACGCCAGGCTGGGGAAAAGAGTTGCAAGTGGCTGGAGACACGTGCACCTCCTGCACCCCGGATTCGGGAAAAAGGGTCTTCGCCTGAAAAAAGGTATAAAAGCATTTATTTAAATAACTTGAAAGTAAAAATGCTAAGTCTACTGTGATGTGAGTGTAATATTAACTCACAAAGGACATTAATACATGTTATATCTTGAATATTGATTTTTGGGAAACATACCGACACACTTTCTTTTGTGCGGAATTGATTTCATGAGCTCTTTGAAGATTTAATTAATACGAATGATTTTCGCGTCAACACTGAATGTAGAACAGTGACATCTAAATTATGGATTTAGCATTTATGAGCATTTTTAATGTCTACCTTTTACCTAAAAACGATGGTCGTGGTAGCCTGGGAGTCGAAGTCAGTGAAAGCGTGTTGAAAGCGTGTTATGAGTTTGAGCCTAGTACTGCTGAAGACATCCATGAAAAACAGGTAGAAGCACGTTAAATATTTTGAGGCTCAAAACTCCTTCCGTTGGGGTGTGGAAGTTAAGAATGAAGGTGCGGGTTAAGGTTTCGTCCTCGTAATTTGAGCATAATTCAAAATTGCGAGGTGCATTGCCACAGTAGCCTCGTGTAGTTTTATAGTGCAACTTTTATAAAACTCTACCAGAAAACGATACGAAACAGATACTTGGTTAAAATAAATATATTGCATCACATTGCAAAGAAAAAAGCAAAGCATAAGTCTTAAATAAAGGATATTACGCGTCATTTAATATAAGTTTCATTGTTAATTTATTTTAAATTCTATTTCAAAATTCAATATTTGTTTTAATGCTATTTGTCATAAAGTCTTGGATGTATAAGGTCTGTTATTTGAATATTTATATTAAAATTTCGATTATAGTTTTGTATTCACAAAATTTCTTTTGTAGATTGAAAAACGAAATTTTTATCAAACGCGAGACATTCGTATATTACATATATTTCAAGAGCCGGTTGGGTTTGCCGGATAACAATTAATGAATTTTGCAACAAATCTGAGTTATGAGAAAAACGCCAACCAAAATGTTTTTTATAAAAATAATATATTTCTTTTCACTCTTGTCATCTAATAAAATTTTAAATGTCTATGTTTGATTTTTTTAGAATGTTAACTGATCCTAAACTGTTTCCGGAACATATGAGAAGATGGAACTTCTCATATAAAAGCCAACTATGAGCAACAAGATGCATGAACACAATTACCACAATACTTAAAATTTGAGCTTCATACACTTTACAAACAAGTAAATTTATTTTTTTTTTGTTTCTAATCAAAATGAGGACATGGACACCTAAACCGGTACACTCTTACCTTACATTGTATATTGCACACAAGGAAGACTTTTGGTTATCGGTTCCAGTTAGCATACATCCGTTCCATATTATTTTGTACGATGGGACTTTGGGGATCGAGGATGGAATTAGAACTAAACTTGAATAATGTTTGTTATGATTTCGTGACCGTTGTGACGTTTTCGCGTTACACAGCTGAAAAATCGGCTTCTTTTTGTGGATAGGATAACACCGTTCCTATGAAAACGTGCACCCCTAAATATTGCGGGGTCTTGTCAGTGACATCGCCCGACAACCTATGTCCGTGAGAAACCCAACGGCTGGACACCTGCGAGCCGAAACTCCGAATGAAATTTCCCAGGTGTCAAAAAGAAACCACCCTTCCGCAAGAAAAAGGGAGTGAAAAAGTTTCCGTGGGAAACACAGGAAGAGAATGTTTGTGTTCCCTCCTTCCTCACAAATAACTTATTCTGAACACTAACCCAGTGCTTCTCAAACTTTCAATAATTGTGCCCCCAATATTCAATCATAATTTTCATCGCCCCCTCCCTCGATACAATAACAATGTTTTAATTCCATAATACTATTTTTTGAAGTTAAACCTGTACGACTTCAACCTCTTAGATGCAACAACCATACATGAACGTCCCTTTCAGCCAAAACGTTTTTGCCTAACGTATATAAAGTCTTTTTTGAATTACTATTTTTCTGTGCACTTACTAACTATAAAATTATTCCGAAGACTTTGGAATGTAATAAAAAGGGTGACAGTGTTTAAAGGATTTACTTATTTCAGAGGATTTGCTTATTTATTCCTTTTCTCTATATCCCCTCCCTCGATACTCCACATGCTGGATTACGTGTTAAACGGTGACATTGGGAGTAAATCACATACTTTTTAATCGGCATTTAATGGATTATTTATATACCGTTTAAATTACCAAGATAAATGTATAATTTGTTTTAATTTATATATGCAGAGTTATGCACTGATAATTATTAAACTTATTCTTAACTTAGTATCTGTTAAATTAATTAAAAATACATGGCGAGTAAGATATTTTACGTGTATTTTATCAGCTGTAAATGGTATTTTTATTTTATTATGTCCAGAATGTATTTATTTGTTTACTTTCAGTAAATTAATATTTTTTAAAATAACTTTGTTTCGACTTTTCAATATGCTCGCGCCCCTAAGGCCGCCCAATTTGAGGTAACAGGCACTTAATGAAAATGATTTATGAATAATTTCTGAAACTAATGAATGATAATGAAACTAATGAATAATAATAAAAATAATGAATAATAATGAAACTGATTATGAGCACTGCACTAATGAAACTGATTTATGAAACTATATTATGAATTACTTCAATGTAAATGTATATTCTGTAATTAAGAGCTGTGACGTAAGTAAACCAAATAATTAGTTTCCTAACGCTCACGCTATCATTAATTTTCTCAAACGTCACACCGTGATAAGTTGACTGCTATAGTTTTGGTTTTTACAGTAAGTGAACGAAGCTGTTATTTGTCTCATCCAAACTATAACTGCATACAATAAAAAATATCTTTTATTTAAATAATAAGGAAATTCTTTCGTCTGATTTCTTCATGGCATTTTAACCAATTAGAGCTAAGTAAAAGATAGGCAATTGGTGTCGAATTTATTGAACAGTTTACTCTGTTCTTTCATTAGCGTTTTAAAACGTAACAAAATTATTTTCTTTCAAGTTGTAAATCTTTATGTTTAAAACTTCCATGGAGAGATTCGTACCCTAGTATACATTTTCTATTAGGGAAGATCTTACCTTTCTATAAATATCTTCTGCCTCTTTGTAGCGTCGTAAATTGGTAAGAACACGACCCACGTTGAGGTAGCTACGCACGTCCTCGGGTTCGATTCTGTTGATAAAGAAAAAAAAAAAAACTAGAATTCAAGAAACGTATTATTTTCAAACATATCTAAGTTGAGGAAGTATATTTTTATGTATATATTATACTCTAGATTATATTTTATAAATCACACAGATATACTTTTACTTTAATTTCTTTGAATTTTTCTTCTTACATTATTTCCTTTTTAACTTCTTTAAATAAAACATTAGGAGGATTAGGGTTGTGGGGGAAGGTATGCTTAACATGAGGTAAGTAATATTGTATCGTTTGTAAAATACCATATTTAACAGTAAATTATGTTTTTGTTGCTGCTTATCCTCTTACGATCTGACATATGACAGATCAGCTACAGAAGGTTGTTGACCACCAAAATGTCTATGACAATAAGAGGATCGTATGTTAAGGTATCCGACTACGTTCGGAACCGTGATTTTGCAAAAGCGCAAAATTCGATAATTTTCATGATATTTAGTGTCACTTGGATTAGAATACATGAATGCAATTTTTGTAAGGACATTTTGACAAAAAACATTATTTAAATACAATATTTTGTTAAAAGATTAACTTAGAATTATTTTTTTTTCAAAATGTTCTCCTTTTGTGAAAAATGCTTCTATTATAATAATATTTTGCCTGTATATAGCCCAGACCTCTTTACAGAGGCTCAACTAGAATTTTTGAAATATATAACTTAGAAGTGGGTTTATCCATGTTTTACGACAACAGAGAGGAGCAATTTTCAGAAAAAAACGCCGATAATTATTTCAATGGGTTGTAACTCTGAAAATAATGTGAAATTTTCAAACATCTTAGTTGAGCCTCTGTAAAGAGGTCTGAGCTATATACAGGCAAAATATTATTATAATAGAAGCATTTTTCACAAAAGGAGAACATTTTGAAAAAATATTATTCTAAGTTAATTGTTTGTTAAAATATTGTATTTAAATAAATTATTTTTTGAAAAATGTCCTTAAAACCATTTTATACATGTAGTCTAACCTGACACTAAATATTATGAAAATTATCCATTTATGCGCCTTTTTAAAATCACGGTTCCGAACGTAGTCGGATACCTTAAGTTCCATTTAGAAAGTCCGATGCTACTCGGAAGGTTATCTGGTGGAGTTGGATGGTCACATCATTTTTTTACGAGTGGAGAAGATTTTTCTACCACTATCAAAGGAAAGACCTTTACTGTTGCTTTTTTGTTAGTCTAGCCAGAGCAGTCTGGGTGCCGTGGTTACATTTGATTTTCTGAGCAAAACCAGGTGAACCATTGGTGCATAGGTAGAATACGCCATATTGAATTGAATTGAGTGTAGATCTTTTATTTGAGTATAGTTCTTGATAAGCAAGCGAAGAGCCAATAGCAGTTTCATTCTCACTACCCTCTTTGGTCTGTCTATCTCTCAGCGACATCATTACCACTAAAGTTAACATGTGATGGACCATTGGAGGTCGGGGTGTCGGATCCGAGAAGTCTCTCTTAGTTTGAGCAGAATAGATAGCTAGTTTCATCGAGTGACTAGCTACTAAGATGTTGTAGTTCACTGCAGCTGTGTCCTATAAACTCCATATTTCCCCGAAATCCCAATCATAAAACATGATAGCATCCAGCCCCATGTTAATCGCTATTGACTCGTTCCTGAAGAAAGAATGAGTTTCAAAGTTGAGTTGCTTTATTGCAGTGCTTTTCAAAGTTTCAATATTCGAGACCCAGTATTCAATCATGATTTTTCTCGCACCCCCCTCATACAATAACAATGTATTCAATTTAATAATACTATACTTTGACGCTAAGACTACGATACGACTTTAATCTCTTAAGTGTCATCGGTGTATATAAACGTCTCGCTCAGACAAAGTGTTAATTTCCCGAGACGTATATATACGTCGTTCCAATTTTTTCTGTGCAATGCTATCCATAAAATTATTCCGAAGCCTTTGGAATGCAATAAATGACCTTGACAATGTTTGCGAAGGATTTACTTATTTCAGATTATTGCTTCTTTATTTCTTCTTCTCCCCAACACCTCACAGAGCCTACGTGGAAAACAGTTGGAATTGGGGAGCGAATCGCGTAACTTTTAATCGGCATTTAAGGAATTAATTGTAAATCGTACCAATTATCAAGATGAGTATTATAATTTTTGTATATAATTTTATATATATTGAAATCCGATGGAGTCTCTGGTAATTATTAAACTTGTTCTTAACTTTGCATTATTAAAGTAATTATAAAATATATTGTGCAGTATTGATACATTTATAAGTGTATTATAATAGTGTATTTTATTTTTTGTTATGTTACAATATATTTTGTTTATTTACTTTCAGTAAATTAATAATTTTTCAAAATAATCTTTTGTTTTCGACTTTTCTCGCGCCCTCTTCGTGGAGTTGTCACGCCCTTAAAGGGCGCCCCTACAGTTTGAAAAACGCTGCTTTATTGTATTCTCAAGGTGAGAGGAAGTGGGACCCTTATAAAAATTACGCTGCCAATGCTATCTTTTGTACTACTACTGTCAGTATAGACCTGCACTGCATCTTTAGGAATGCAACAGTAAATTAAGTTTATACATATGTTTTTGATATGTAGAATATTTAAAGTTATTTCTGAAGATCGTTGAATAAATTTAATTTATAACTTGTTTATTTTTCTCAAAATTAATTGCTTCTAAAATTTTGCAGTGAAATGACTATTCATCGAATACTTTTTGGCTAATTTTCGGAACAATTTCGGGTAAAATCTTTCTGGCATTCAAAACTAAAGTACCTCATAGGTTTTGGAGCAAAAAATGGTAAAAGTCACAAAATTGCTTTTATAAATTAACAAAATATATATACCTATATTTTCTGTACTTTCTTAAATTTCTATTAAAGCTTAAATTAATTAAATGACTTTATTAACTACGTGATAAGCTATTTTATATGGTCGTCGAATAAAAATACTTAATTTCATACCATTTTATTATCAGATGATTTAAGTGATAAGTTTGTAAGAGTTTTTATGTAAGTTCAATTTAGAAGAGATTTTGTTTTGAAAACCAAATATATATATATTCATATTCGGAAGCGCATTATTTTGGCACGATTTTGAAGTCTGTCTAGGCAAAAAAACTCCCTTTACACAATTTAAATACAAAAAAACTTATTCAAGAATATAGAACATACTTTTCAACAAAACCCTTAATCAATACTTAACAACAATTGTAGTAAAATCCTTTAAATGTTTTACATCCAACAGTTAAAGTTACAAAAATAAATTAATATTGTGATTGTCTTAATCCAAAGAATCAGTACATCACCAAAAAAGGGTAATCAGTGTTTAAGAGTCGTTGTAAAAGACAAAGTGATTTTTAAAATTGGTCATACCGCCTCCGAGGGAAGCGAACAATGCGAGCATTCAAAAAATATTTATAAATTTCGAAACATCTAACAAAGGAATATGGATATTTCAAATAGGGTATGGTGTTATTTCATTTTTGGACAAGGAAGGTGGGGGTGATTAAAATTTGGGTCGTCAAAGGGGGAGGTGTTTGAAGAAGTGGACTTCAAACAAAGCACTCGAAAATCTACAAATTTTTAATTTCAAAAAAAAACCACTTTTTTTTTAATATGAAATATGCATAACTTTTACGTTTATATAAAGTTTCCAAGCTGATACATGCTGGTGTTCAATCCTTCTGAGGGGCCCAAAGTGATAAGAGCTTCTAAGACCTTATGGGGAATTGGGTGTCCAAGTACAAAAAGGAATGAAAAGTCTGAAAAACAGTATGTCTAACTTGGAGTTGACTGTCGTAACGGACTAGTCAACATTCTGGTGAAAGAAAAAATTTTTCGTAAAAGTCCAGTCATATTAACTGTTTTTCGACTTTGCATTAATACATACATCGATCATGCACAAAAAAAAAGAGTATTGGAAAATTTGTACGTTAAATACCTCAATATTTTTGCAACGAGTGATGAACCCCATTTAGTTCCTAAAAAAAGGGAAATGAAAAGGGAACAGTTTAATGCAAAAGGGGGTCAGGATGGGGGGAACAGTGGTTGCATCATCAGTGTCCTGCTTTTTTTCTGTGGGAAAGGGATTTAAAAAAATTTTCACCACATTTAAACAGTGTCTAAGTAATAAGGATTTTATCTGTAGGCTCTGTCGAGTAAGGGGAAAATTAACGTTTATTTTTCAGCTACAGATGGCTTTTGGTGACGGACCACGTAATTTTGAACCATGGCGGGCGGACGACACCTGCTGGCACCCTCTCCAACACCACACCACACCAACGGGGGGATGTTAAATCTGGGCAGATTTAACGTGCATCGCTCCCCTACATGGCGTAGGTTTTCGAAGCCTCATTCGTATTCTGGGATTGTGGTGTCTTTCCCCAAATAAGAATCTAAAACTTTTAGGCACACAAGTGTGTGTTTCAATTGAATGACTCTTTTTTAATGATTTACTTTTTTTCGGTTTTACGAGGAAAAAAGTTGAGTTTTTGAAAGGTAAGTTAAATTTTTGACAAACTGAAAAGTTACATTTATAAAAATACTGAGAATAGCCATCCCGGATGACTATGTCTTGCCGGTTCCGCAAGCAAGGGGTGGATTATCAAAATGTGGAACATAATTCTTTTCAACTTTTATTAAATAACTTATAATACTTAAATTCTAATTTGACAAACTTAATTAGAGTGAGAGTCAAGCCCAAATTAAATCACGTTTTTAAGTCGATCACGAAACTAGATCCTCTATCTCATACCCTAAATAATCCTGTTTATCTTTTACATATCCTATATTACCTTTTTCAGTTCTGGTTTTTGACCTAGAGAATATTATCTATAAACTTTATATATGAAGATTCTTGATCCCAAGGCAGCTAATTTTGTCTCAAGATTTCACACAAAACTTTTACCTATCGATCAGAAAAATTCCACAATACAATTTTTGAGCCGCTACGCTATCTCTAGGTTTCCCCCTTTATATTTTTATAGTAAAATCTATTTACATGTTACATTCGTTTATCTTTTTGGTATTGGGTTGGGGTTTTTGCCATTAATCGGGGCCCTCAAAGAACATAGGAGTCATGTTAATCAAAAAGGCAAAACGTCCCCCCCCCAAGAAGAAAAGGGTTTTATTAAAGGGTTCTCAATGCCCTTAATAAATTACGTATCTAAATTTTTTCAAAATTTCTTCGTTTTCTGAGTTTTTTTTAAAATTTTTTAATCTTAAATCTTCATTTTAACTTTTATAATTTCCAATATCTATCTTGACTTTAATTTTCATTGCAATTTTAATCTTTTTTTAACTTTTATAATTTCCAAAATTTATCTTGACTTTAAATTGAAATTTTTAATTTTAAAAAACTTTTATAATTTCCAAAATTTATCTTGATTTTTAATTTTCATTACTCATCTTAGGTTTTTTTAATTTCAATTTAATTTTAAACTCGTGACAAAAAATTTTACTCCAATAACTGGGCCCAAACATTAATAATTACTTTTTAATTTTTCCCTCTCATTTTTACATTTCGTTACTTAAAATATTTATACATTTAAAAAATTTATTTTTGGCAGCCCCAAACCCCGTTTGGATGGTACTTCTGCCCCTTTCTTAACAGCCGGGAAACACGTTAAAGCTATATTTTAAGATTTTCAGGGTCAGTCTCCTGAAAAAAAATTTTGAGTCTCTATTTCCATAATATTAATCAATTTTACATATATTATTTATATATCACAAAAATTTTTTTATCTCCATCCCCACATCTGGTTTCAAAAAAACTCCCAATGAGCCGCGCAGCCCGTTTTTTATTGTTGTGCCTTGACTCGCCGCTTTCCCCTGAACCAGATGCCTCATAATACGTAACAATACAACAACATATATATATAACAATTTAAATTACAAACTTTTTTTCAATAAACCATTATAACAAATAACCAGGAATTTTCCACCCTCACGAAGTCATACATCAAGAAACAAATGTGAAAACAAATTTTTTTCTTCAGAAAAAATTTTAACAAGTCAAAATTTCAAAATTAAATGAACACTCATTGAGTGTTTGACTTGGCTTATAACTTTTAAGCACCGCCCGAGATTTCCCTTTTTTGCATAATTCTTCCGACCACTTGTTGGAAGATCATAAAAAAATGAAACAATAAACCTGTTTTTTTATATTTTTCCCCCACATTCATTAACGTAGGTGTCATCACTCTTCTTTCCCTTGGTTGTACTGGAATTTCTTGTTGTAAGGCTTAATCTTCTTGTCGCCCTTTTTCCCTTTCCTTCCCCAACGTGTTTTGGGGTCTGGTTTTTTCTGTTCTCCGTCGGGCCAAATTATAACTTTTTTTCATATGGAACTTCAGTTGATTCTCTTTTTCTTTTTCTATCTCTAAAAATATACTAGATAATTTTTTTTTTATTATTTATTATTATTCCCCTTTCTTTCCCACTTTTGTGGCCCCTTTTTCCCCGATACACCTGATTTTTTAATCCCTTTGGGTTATGTTTAAACCCTTTTTTTTTTTTTTCTTTCCCCTACTGAACTAGGTAGTGTCTGACCAGTGATTTGTTTTTATGGGTCCTCTGATTTTTTTATATTGATTTGATTGGTTACCAACCCCTTTTGCCTCTAACCTCGTTTCACCGCGGATTTTCTTTCCCATATTGTGACTCATTTAATCCTTGGTGCTTTTTCCGAAGACGAGCCCTGACGATTTTATACTATTTGGGATACCTGTTCCCATTCGACCCCGTCACATTTCCTATGACGATATATTCTTATTTGATCTACGGTTAATCTTTTTCCTGTTTCCATATTACAATATTATTAAAGTTCTTAACTTTAACTTAAAAGGTCCCCAAATTTTTTTTTTTTAGTCTTTTTGGCTAATTAATTTTTCCCAAAAAAAACCCCTTTTATTTTTATTTTTTTACTCTTTAAATTTTTTATTTCCTTTTAATTTTTTATTAGAGCTTCTTTAAAGTTTTTGAATTTGAATTTTTTTTTTGACTTTAAAAATATAACTAGTTTTTTGGGGGGGTTTAATTTTTACCTAAAAAAACTCACGGGGGTTTTTCCCGTTGTTTATTTAACGAATTTGAACTCATAAAATTATCCCAAATTCGTTTGCTTCATAATTTTCCAAAGCAAGTTTTTTTTCACCATTTTCCTTCCCCAAAATGTTTCCTTTTTTCACTTAAGTGCTCAAAATTCGGGTATAAATTGGGGGCCATTATCACTTATTAATTTTATTGAGCTCCATAACGCGATATAAAGTTTTAAAAAAAAATCCCCTATTATAGAGATGAGGTTTTTTAAGAGGTATAATTTCAGCCCATTTTCTGTGATCGGTTATTTCTAAAAAATAGCGGTTACGTCTTATTCCGATATAGGATACGGGCAATAAATCTAACGTCACTTCTCATTCGGATAATTTGATATAATTGATTTAACCACCAGTGGTAACCTTTTTTTAGTTATTAACTTGGCAATATGGATGGAGCTATTGATAAAAAAATTTTTTCATGTACGGAAATAAAAACGTCCCGAATTTTTGGTTTTAAATTTCCTACGTGTCCACTTATTGGCTTGTCATGAAATTCTCTATTATTTCATTCCTTAAAGATTTTGGGAAAGTTTCACGCATTTCACCCCAAAGACGTTGCGTTTGATAAAAAAAACAATCCTTCAATTAAACGGAAATCGGGCCAATTCTCACATATCGGTCCGAGTTATCTTCCGGGTTTTTTAAATTCTATATATGACCTAATTCTGGGGCCGTTCCTTTATTTTGTTCCGGTAAAACCAAATCTTTTTATTATGGGCCCAAATTTAAATTTTTTCACCAAATTTTATTTTCCCCTGGTTTTTTGGTAAAAATGTAGCCACCATTTTTTTCTTCATTTCTGACCCATTAGCGTGTAATTTCCCTTTATTTACCTTATTATCTTTCAACCAGTGTATTTTGAATTTTAACGATTTTTGATCAAAATCAATACGATTTTTGACCCCATGAAAACGATACCCAGAATACATGGGTATTCTAAATCTTTCAAAGAAATACCCAATTTTTTTCGTTTTCTGATGAATTTTAATTCTACTATCCCCATGTTTTGGGATTTCGCACCCTGTGCTGTTATTACCGCCCGGGTTTTTTTTTGTTTATGAAAAAAAATTTTCTGTATACTTTTCCCATATAAAAAATTTGGTTCCCCGCTTTTAAAAATGTTTATTTAATAATATAGGCTGGGGAAGTTCTCGGGTGCTATCATATTGGAGAAAGTCTAATTGTTTTCTTTTGAAACCCCTTGAGGTTGATCATTAACCTTTTCAAATTTCGTCCCCTTTTCGTCCTATCATGATTGAAATTACCCTGAACCCTTATTTCTACGGTCTCCTCTATTAAAATTATCATTTCGTATTTCGGGGTAATTTTTTGCTGAATCTTTTTCTTTTTATTAAAAACCCATTCCCTCCCAACCCTATTATTTTGACCTATTCTCGTAAAAACCATTTCTGTTATTTGGTCTGCCCCCTTATTTCCGAATTCCCCCAGTTTCTACCATTGCTTCAAAATTAGGCATCCTATATTTTGACCTCGTCCACATTATGGCGATAACCCCTTTTAATTTGCAAAAATACCCCTTTGAATTTGAGGGTTTTAAAAATTTATCGTATTTTGGGATTTTGCACCTCCACATAGTCCGACCTGTGGTTCGAGTCGAACAAAAAAATGATCCACAAGTCGCTTGGGACATTCCTAATTCAAACTTCTCTATTTTGTAATCTTTTATACAAAATCAGTCGCCTCCCGATTTCTTCCCCGCTGTGATGCAAAAATCCCACTGTAGTTCTTTTTTTGATCCGGGGGAAAACCTTTGCATTCAGTTTGGGTTAAAAACCGTGGCTGTATTTTGCCCAAAAACGAACCAAATATCGAATACCAATCTTGAGCCCCCTTCCCCCGAGATGATTTTTTTTAAACACGACGTTTCTTGGGATTTCAAGAACGTATATTATTGTCGATACACTCGATAAACCCCAAAAACTCCACCCCGAAAAATACATTTGGAGAATTTATTTCCACCTCATTACCAACCCAGAATTATAGATTTGGGGCCCTTGAGACATAATCATCCCGATGACTATGTTTGCCGGTTCCGGTAAGCTAGAGGGTGGATTATCAAAAAGATGAGAAAATAATTCTTAATACAACTTTTTTTAAGAGTAACTTATAATACTTAAATTCTAATTTGACAAACTTAATTAGGTGAGTCAAGCCCAAAAAAATCATATTTAAGTCAGATCACGCAACTAGATCCTCTATCTCAATTATCCTAAATAATCCTGTTTATCTAATTACTTATATCCTATTTCCCTTTTTTCATTTGGTTTTTGGGACCTAGAAATATTATCAAAAACTTTATATATGAAGATTTTTGTGAAAGGCCAATTCTTGATCCTCAAGATTTCACCCCGCTTTGCCCTCTATCGATCAGAATAATTCCACAATACAATCTTGAGCCGTACCCCATTCTGGTTTGCCCGCTATTTTTTTAAAGTATATCTCATTTACATGTTCCCTTGTTTATCTTCTTGGTATTGGGTTGGGGTTTTTTCCATTAATCTGGGGCAAAGAACATAAGCATGTTAATCAGAAAAAGGGGGAGACGTCACAATCTAGTGGCTCTTCGGTAGTGTGACAATGCTTCGTCAAATTTAAACCCTCCAGAACTTTCCCCATGTTGTTTCAGCTTACCATTTCTTTGGGTTTACGGCTAAAGCAGAACTGTATAGGCTATGTTCTGATTGCCTGAAAAAAAGATACAAAAAGATTTCTGTTGAGCTAAAAGGGTCAAAGTTTCATTTAAAAACATTTTTGGACAGTTTTTCCGATAACCCTTTTAAACATTCGGGGCAATTTTTTTTGACATTCGGAATAACCGTTTGGCATTTTTTACATTCAGGCCTTTTGAACTTTTAGACAGATGCAGCTCAAAATAATTATCCTTTTGTTCTACGAGTCCCCCTTATAGAAACTAAAAAAAATAAGAACGCTTCATAATAATTGTAACAAAAAAGTTTTCCAGAAGCGGGGGTTTTTTTTCTAGTCTTACAAAACCCTGTTTTTAAAAAAAAACTATCTTAAAAATATGTGTCGTATGAGTATTTTGACTATCAAATTTTGGTGTCTGAGTAAAAAATAAAGTTGCAAAAGTCATATATCTTAATAGCAATTTAGAAGAACTACACATTTCAGTCAGTGAAATGGGAAAAAATTATTCTCTATTGCTATTTGATTGAAACAAATGCTATTTGATTTGGAGGTAAGTACCGTAAAATCCGGCATAATAGCATTTATCTATCCAACCGTTTTTTTTCATTTTCAATATTTTACCAGAAAATATCCCTTTTAAAAAAAAAACCAAATGTAATTTCAATTATTTTTTATGGAAGTCTTTATACGAGGTATTATTCTAGGCTTTTGAAAGAAAAAAACAGTGTACTTCTAAGACTACAACCCTTTAGGTTCATTAGGTATGTCTCTCTCATTTCTTTTAAATAAACAGTATTTCAATTTACATAAAAGTCTAATTTTTTATACCCATCTCTTTTTTATTTATTTTTATACCCGTCGTATAATTCGCACCTGTAAGTTTCGATCTTATGTTTTGTGTTAAAAGTGCACTATATACGCCAGATTTTACGAAAGTTATGTACTACAATAGGCTTTTTTGTATATTATGAAAATACTTATACTATCAATAAGTAACATTAATCCTCCATTACCTGGGGACTTCTGCTCCCCAATTAAGATGTAAGCTTCCCCGGTTTTAAATTTCCCTTTGAATAAATTGGATGAAACGATAAATCCTCCTTACCAAATAATATGGACTATAATGTCATCAAGTTTTTTTGACTTTTTTTTAACCCCAAACGTTAGCTTTAAAGACCACTTTTTGAATGTGAATAGCTTTGAATTGAAAGTTCTACTGCAATGTACTCTGTTTAAAAAAACCGATTGGTCAAATATCACACCTATTAACAAAGTGTTTTAACCAGTTGCACATGAAACTTATTCTTCAATAACTCCGCTACTGTCAATGCTGATATTACTTTTTGGGCGTAATTTGAAGCCCTTTCGGGAACGCTATGATGGTTTAAAAAACCGAGGTTGGAATTTAACGGTCGACCGGTGGACTTCCCAAAACATTTTGAAAACCTGAAGATTAGCGTTTGTAATTATATATCGAATTTTTCAAGATAAGCTGATATATGCAGATTAAGTCTTCTACTGGTATAATTTTAAAAAACACTTTAGATAAAAATGTTTTATTTTTAGTTCCGAAAACGGGTATAACGTGTCCCTATACTTTCAAGCGTTTTTGATTTTTTAAATATATTCTCCCTTTTGGGTCACCCCTTTTTTTGGGGAAAAAACCTTAAAAGTACGGCGTAATACTATTATGTTTTGAAGTCGTTTATTCGAGGTTTATTCTAAGCTTAGAAAAAAAATAGTATACATCTAAGACTAGCCCCCCAAAGTTCATAAAGTGTCAGTTCTTTTTAAATAAAAAGTATTTGATGTATGTGAAGTCTAATTTTTCTACGCTCCATTTTTTTTTTTTTATTTTTTTTCATTTTTTTAACCCCCCCTATGCATCCGTAAATTTCGACCTTATTTTTTTGGGAAAAGGGCACGTTATACGGGATTTTTCTGTTTTTAATTTCCTGATAATAAAAATTTGATATTATATTTTGGTATTTTTTTTTTCTTTTATCTTGTGTTTTGCTTTAAAATGGGTTTTAAAAGGGGAGTTATTTTTTTAAATTTTTTTTTATGATTACATATTCCCTATTAATTATTACTTTAAATATCTAGACCGTTTTTTAACCTCACATCCCATGTCATGGGGGACCGCAAATTTGCAAAAAAATTAAAATAGTCCATTCCTTGCAAAATCTTCCCCCTGGTATAAACAATTATTCCTATCTCATTTTTTTTTCGGCCTCAATAGTTTTCCCCAAATTTAAAAAATGTTAGAAGTAGAAACCATCAACGCTTGCCTTTTTTAGTAAATTT
>BMAV01005723.1:0-57188 GCA_019973955.1 Trichonephila inaurata madagascariensis | reverse complement strand
GTCTTACTGATATATCCGTTAGTTCTTTCTAATAAATCATTAAAATTTTTATAGGGAATTTTTTCTACTGTTCTATTTTTGATAATTTAACTCCTAATATAATAATAATAATCCTTAATAAAGGATATTTCAATAATTTTAAGAGTACGTTAATTAAAAGTCTTAAATCTATTAATTAAAATTTCTTTTCATAACAAATATTTTTCTTGCAGATTTATAATGATTAATTCTTATGTTAATCTTATTAGAGAATTTTAACCAATACATTTATGATAACAAATTTACATTTCAAACGTACAGATAATTAGAAGTCTAGCATGTGAATTAAATAATAAATCACTATCAAATCCTCAAGCATATAGTGAGTGGTCATTTTGCCTCCTTTCCCTATAAGTACAATTAAAAAATGGGACAGAAGAATCCCCATATTTTCTCGCAACTATGGGAATTCAATGACGAGAATAAAAGGACTATGTATTTTTACATTTTGCATAATATATTAAAAATCACACTAATAATTGTTGATATATAAAAGCATTACATATCAATAGCAAAACAACAATGAATAAATGAAATTTAAATATAAACTAGTTTAATACTGTAATCAAAGAATTTCTACGCCGTTTAGCTCAAATTGTCTTTAATTCATGGTTTTCGAATGTCAACTCATCGACATTCAAATATATCACAGTTACAATCATATCAAACAATATAAAAACGAGAGGTTTCCACGAGCAGAAATTGGCATCCGCTTTCCTCACCGAGCTGGCAAGCCGACTGTTTGCCAGCTCGTGCTCGAAAAGATTGCGTACTATTGTCCTTCTTTTACCATTCTCGTTACACAAGTACTATAAAAAAATTAAGTCAATTCCCACTTAGGTCGACAAGGAAAAATTTTATTTTAGTAACCTTTTATTAAATAGTTACAATTAATACAAATATACACATGACAAAATCATAATATTAAGTGACAAAATGGAAAGTGGTTTTCCTCGCAATTTTCCATTTTCCTTTCTATATATGGTGTTGAACTATTGTTTTTGTTTATTATAATTTATTCATTCATTAAATTTAATTATTCTAATAAAATAGTATAGTATAAAAGAAATCACATTCTCAGACATTAGGCCACCCAAGGTGGGATTCGAACCCACAACCTTTGAATTAGGAAACCAACGCGTAATCCATTGTGCTACAGGAACAAAACGAACAATTTTCCTTTTTATATATGCTTTTGGACTCTTATCTTTGTTTGTTATTATTTATTCACTTTTTAATTTAATTAATGAATTAATATTTGAAAAGACCTATTAACATCAAGTTTCATACCTTGCAAATTTAAAAAAATGTATTTCAACTTGAATGGATGAAAAGAAAGCATTTTATTAACGATTGAAAATATGAACAAGATATATATACATAGGGAGGGAAAGTGAATTAATAGTAGGAATTGAAAAAAACCAATTGTAACAATATTATAGTTGAATTTTTGTGTATCAGATTATTCTTGAAATGAAATATAAAATTTTTGAAATATGATTGAGAGCAGGCTACGCAGTGAAATATTCCAGATCATCCAATAAAAATTCTTTACTCTTGTTTTGACAACCAAAAAGATGTTTCGGATATAATCATAATTTGCAATATTCAAAGCGAAATTGTCCTGTAATTCTTAATTTTATCTTCTAATAACGCTGAATTCTGTATTGTTATAAGATCGATATTATCGACTGATAAAAAACAAGTTTACTGTCTTCTTTTGAATGATGATCTTTTTTCAAACTGTTTCCATCTTTTTTTAGAAGCCTGTAGTTTTCGCTACGGTTTAATATATAAGTTGAGTAATAGAAGTAACGCGTCTGTGACATATTACACGACCCTAAATAAACTCAACTAAATGTATTTACATTTTATTCCAATTCTTTCAAAAATATAATAGAATAATAAAGAACAGAATTATATATTAGAAATTAAACATCAAAAGGTGTTCAATTAATAAGAACCATGGATATATAATTGCCATAAACCGTTCTACCATATTTAGGCTGTTAAATGTATACTCGTATAATGGTAGCGTTCACTAAGATAATTATATATTTGTACATTGATTAGGAAGTGAAGACTAGTTTTACTAATAATGCAATTTGACCTAAATTTGTGGCCAAACTTAATTATAGTTACACAGTAAGTAATATATTAACCTCAACGGGTTTTGAAATATATTTCCTGTTTCCATCTACCTTTTCAAATAAAAAGAAAAACCAATGTTCAGCAGAAAACCCATGCCTTTTATATTGATATATGCTGACAAATTGCTCTTATTTTATACAGGAATTTTTCTGTTTGAAAAGAATATTGAAATGTGTAATAAAATATAAATACTGCTAATAAGACAATACTACTGCTAATCTTAAGTTTTGTGAGCCAATAATACTGCTCTTATTATTATTATTATTTGGAATATTAGATAATTAAACTTTTTGAGATATTTGTTAGCTGCTCTTTTCAGCCGTAACAAATATTTTAGAAACATCATTTCGAAGAAAAAGTACAAGTACTTTTTGCGGTAATTCTAAAAGTATTTAAATGCAGAATAATTGTCTTAGCTAGTCGTTTTTACATACAGGTTTTAATGTAATTCACATTACACTTTTTTTCCATATTGTTAAATGTTGTATTAAAATGAGCATCTCCAATTGTGAGAATGAGTTTGATCATGATTAATTAAATCGTTTTTTAATACAATAAAACGCAAAGAATTTTTGAAATTTTAATATTTATTAAATGTTTCCTGTTTACTGAAAAAGAGATTTATTTCACATAATTGAAATGATATGTATATATTATTTAAAAATATACTTGAAGATTGATTGAACAAAAAAATGCAATACAGATCTTTAAACATTTAAAATTATACATTAATAATTCATAAAAAGAAATTTGCGTAACCCAAATGAAGAACTAAAATCTCCATCAACTTTCATTACTTTAAGACAAGTAAATTACAAGCATTAATGTACATTTTGAAATTTGTTCTAAAAGGAAATGCAATTTTATGTGCAATGCAAATTGAATTGTTGGTTTTGATAATTTCTTTGACACTTTTTTCCATTTAAATTATAATGAAATAAATTATAATTTCATTTTCATAATAAAGAATAAGTGAAAAATTAAAACTAAAAGCGAAAATTGAATACATGCAAAAACTGAAATTATTTATAATGCGTGAAATAGTTTCAAATACCAACATAAGGGAAGCATGTAAGTGGTGTTAAGACAATTTTTGGAATACGTCAATTTTCCTTATTCTACGAAAAACAATAGAAAGCAAAGAAAAACCCAAACAAAAAGGTTGATGACACAAGTAAAAATTACACATCTCTAAGCCATCAAAAATTTTGACCAAAAGGTTTTTGTGGGAAAAACACCAATTGTACGCTGGTATTTTTGTAAACAATAAGAAGTAGATTATTGGGTTTTAGATTAAGAACTAGGATTTGAAGAAAAAGATTACTTCTAAGCTTATAGAAATGCCAGGAAAGAATTCATGATGGACGAAAGAACAGGTTGCCCAGACAGAAGACTATTGAAAATACATCATTTGGTTTAAGGAAAGTAATAATAAAATAAAAATATATATTTCTTTTCGAGATAAAAGAAATTTAAAATGAAGGCACTTTGTAAAATATATATTTATAAATCCTTTCATACTCCATGTGTTGTAATCAGCCAATTGTATCTCAATATTTTAATGTTACCGTATACAAATGTATAAATAAATGCATGCACCCAAACACATATAAATGCAAGTGGCTCATAAAATTATAGAAGTACGTCGAATTTGTTTTGTTTTTTATTATTATTATAGTGTGGCTCCCCTTTAGAAAAATAGACAGTAGCAATTCATTGTAGAGTAGATGAATATAAATTACTGGAATAAGAATGTCTTTTTATACCATGTTTCCAAATATTCAGTCAATCCTAAATTGTACTTTAATTCAGTTCAATTCTTTCAATAGAGACGGAGAAAACCACACACTCTCATTAACAACTCAAAGTATTCCCTCTAAGATTTAATAATGGTTTGTTCTGTTAACTAAATGCACTATAAAAACTTTTTTTTAAACCTAAGTACATCTAGTAAGTAGAAGTTTAACTTTTCAGATAAAAGCAGTACCCGTCTGAAGCAAGTCATCGTCATCAAAGAAAATTGTTTGACTTTTAGAGAATGTGTTTTTGAAGTACAGGGTTGGCGAGAAAGTAATCTTCCGCTGCTCAGAAGGCCCAGGAGGCTATTCTACTGGTCCGAAGAAAAAAGTATTTGGGCAACAGACACTTCAGATGATGCACTCGAGGTTTCTGAAATTAAAAAAAAATAGTTTAAAAAATTGCCAACAGATGGTGCTGTGGGTCAGCACGTTCCAGCACAAAATGTTAATGTCACGCATAATAAAAGGAAGATGCTTTTCTTACCACAATCAGATAATCATTGCAGAATGCCAACATTACTTGAAAGAGCACTTCTTGTGAAGCTATACTACCGCACAACAGTGAGAATGCAGCGGCAGCTGTCAGAGAATACCATCGTATCAAGAAACAACGACGTGGACCGATGTCGGAGAGTGCTCTCAAAGACATGATTATAAAATTCGAAAAAACAGGACAGCTAGACGTTCTTCCTGGAAGAGGATAACAAAGAATCAACAACGCCGTCGTAGAAGATATTGCTAGAGCGATTGTGGAAGCAAACAGTGAATCGCTTCACAGAACTATCAGCGTAGCGACAATTTCCCGTACCCTTGTTGTGATTTATTCCAGTGTCCAACATATCATGCGTAACATTTTCAATTTATACTCGTTAAGATTCAAGCGATTCAGTAATTGAAACCACACGATCCAGACACTCGCAAAACCTTCGCAGTAGAATTTTTCACAAGAATGGCGAGGAACATAATGTGGACGGAGGAGGCCCACTTCCATCTTAATAGACAAGTGAATAGCCATAATTCTGCATTTTGGGACAAAAAAACCACGCGCATCCCAAAAAGCTTTTTATACGAAAGTGACCTTTTGAGCAGGTCCACTGCTTCATTTATTTTCGGTCCCTTTTTTTGAACGCAACCCCCCCATTGATTTAGCACTTGTCTGTTAACGGGAACGGTATCATGAGGTGTTACAGACCTCTTTTATTTACAGCAACGAGGGCCCCATAAAAACCCCATTCATGCATGATGGAATCCCCCCTCACACGTGAGCCGTCCAACAATTTTTAGGCAGGCATCTACAGATGCACGTGTGAAAGCCGATCTTTCCCAACAGTTGTGACGGCCATGCGTTTCCGAAAAAAAACTCTTGGGTTCTTTTTCCCCAAAAGGAAAAATTCTTTTCCCAACAAATCCAGAAGGAACGTGAAATGCAAACGAAACCTTTAAATAGCAGAAGTTTTAAAGTAAGATGATGACCTATTGGGAAGGATTATGCTATCTGGTTTAAGCGAGTGAACTGAAAAAAGAGAAGAAAGCCCTCGTTGAGTGTGAAGTTCCATGACAAAAATTGGATCGAATTCCACGTGGGTAATCTAAAAATATTGAGGATCCCAGAGGATTGCGATTAAACAAGAGAAAGGTAGGGTCATTCTAGTATCTATTAGTAACCGTGATATAAAAAAGAGAATAGAATAGACGGGAAAGTTAAATATAGTGGTTAAGATCAGCTTATTTGGTAATACGTATTGTGTGTTTTTCACCCAGATCCCTAAGTTATAATATAAATATTATCATTGTTAGTGTTTTAAAAAGATCTTAATGGGATTTTAAGATCAAGATAACGCCTGGTTCTTCATTCAACCCACACCCTAGATGACGAAGTTAACTTAGAGGAGGTATCACCCCCGGGTGAATACTTTAATAGTTGGCACTATTCTTGGATTCTGTAATATTGCATATTCAAAACATTTTCATGATAAAAACGAGGCAGTTTTTTTTATAAGTGTCCAACAGAACAAGATATTTTTTTTTTAAATACTAGTCACATCTCGCTCTTAAATTGATAGTAAAAATGTAGCTTAATGATTTAATGATCGTTTAATTATTATATTCATTAAAAGACAAATATTTACTGTATTTCTATTTACATAATATCTCGCACAAAAAAAAACAAAAAAAAAAACTTTCTTCTTTCTTTTTTTCTCTCTTTCTTTGTGTGTATTCCTCCAAAAGTCTGTGCACAAACGATCATGTTCTATGTTCATGCAAAGATCGTAAATTAAATGGAATCTTTCTGAATCAATAAAACTTTTATTAATTCCTCTAACATTTTAAATTCAAATAGTATAAGCAACAATCTAAAGCATTAAGATTTACTGCAAAGTTTTCTATGCAATATTTTTTTTTGAATCTCTGCATTTAAAATTAAGGGATATACATAAATGAAATACTCAACTTTTGAAATTAAATTCGTTAGAGCTAATTAATTAAATCGGTACTTTAAAGTAGCGTCAGTCCAGAAAGTTCTCATTTATTCTCATAAAACGAAAATACCGAATGACTTTTTAACGCAGTTTTAACACTTAAAACTGCTAAGTAATCAGAGAACACTAATATCTTACAGCACAAAATATTTATTTTTAAAGATTATTAAATTTTTATAAAATGTATTTACTTTTTTGACAAATAAACTTAACTTGATGATACTCAAAGAAACAGTTTTTTTTCATTATTACACATAAATTAATTACATGTTATGCATTTTGTGTAAGGTTTCGATTTAATGTTTTTTAAAGCACCGCAGCCTGGGATAAGAAATGCTGTATTTTCTTAAGATGATCTACTGCACCTTGAGTTAAATCTCTTGATCGTCATGGTAAGAATCTAACAAAAATTCCAGCAGATAATTTGCTGGGACTTCAACTGAAATACCTTTGTTAGTACATCATCGATTTCAGATAGTAAGTTTCGTAATAAATCCAAAGCCTCTTGAAGACAGTATTTCTTTTTTCCAGACATTCTAAGAAAAGGAAATACACCTTGAAAATCTCTTATTATTGGTAAACCTCAGTTACACATATAGAAATTAAAATATTGTTAATTTTCGAAATAAGAATAGATGTTTCATTTAATTGTGTGGCAAAAAAAACCAAGCTCAGATTCAAAGATCAAATCTTTTTGAAAGCGTTAAAATAAAACAATAAAAAGGCTAAAAAGTTAAGCTTAAAGAATTACCATAAAAAGCATGTCTATTGCACTATAGTGATGAATCCACAACACACACATACAAAAAAAGGAACAATAAGCCACACAGACGAAAAGAACTAAGTTCTTGCTCCAACAGCCAATGTGCTGTCGGTACTTGAAGTACCACAAAGTTATTCAACTTTAAACTTAATTATATACACTGTTCACTTAAAATAAATAGACAAATCTTTTTTAATTTTCCTTAACTTATAAGAAAATAAAATAATTACCTTTTACATTAACTACTTTTTCGGTGTAAAAATGACAATCTTCGCAATCCGATCGAAATGTCGGCTGAAAACACAAAATCTGCTATAAAACTATAATCCCCTTCCCACAAAAAAATACCTGCATAAAACCCCGTGCTATTTTTCTTGAAACAGTGGATTTAAAAGAATAGTCCTGCTAGTATCATCAAGGTATTCGAAAAAATGGTTATTCTATGAAATTTTTTAAAGTGAGGGGTTTTATAAGTCCCCATCGGTAGAAAAAGGGGTTTAAAAAGCCTTCTCAATCCCTACCCTTTTTATACCACGGGAAATAAACCACGAGATCCCCACCTCAACCAACACGAGGGGGAGGTCCCACCACAAGGTCAAAAAATTTGATTATATAAAAAACTTAACTCAGTGGCACGACAGCTCATGATGGCTAATGCATACTGTGTCCAACTCAGTATACGTGACCATGGGCCTTAAGGTGCATGAGATGTTCCAGTCAGGTGAACAGTCTGACGGGAAAATCACCAGTGCCAAGTTTCCAAGCGAGCTTGGTACTCATTTTATCGACCCACTGAAGGGATGAAAGGCTGATTCAACTTTTCCCGGCCAGGGGTTTGAATCTCGACCTGTGGTATGGAAGAGTGATGCATAACCAATCATCCACTTTGAGGTTCCAACAGACGTTGTCCTGTACATACGTTTTAAATCAGAAAATTACAAACTTTTTTGAATAAGTTATAACAATCTGGAACGTTGTCATGAATTCTTTTTATAAAGAAAGTTATTACAAAACCCGACATAATCACATGTACAGTTACTGCACTTCGACCTATATTGATTGCGTGTGAGTATATATATACGTATAATGTACACTACTGACCATTAAAATTGCTACACCAAGAAAGCAACGTGCTACAGACGTGAAATTTAAACAACAGGAAGAATTGGGTGATATAAATAATTGCTTTTCAGCTTATTCATAAAAAAAAGGGGGTAGGGCAAATGCAAAGTGTTCAAATGAGGAGATTGTTCAGCCGTTTTCTCATACACGAATTGCATTTGTATGTTGTTACCTGTGGAAAAATTGTTGTGATGCCTCGTTTAAGAAGCATAAATGCGTACCAGTACGTTTCCGACATTGATAAAGGTCGAATTGGAGCGTATCGTAATTGTGTTTATCGTATCAGAGTATTGTTGCTCGCGTTGTTCGAGATCCAATGACTGTTAGTCGAGTATGGATTTGATTGGTTGAGGACGGTAATAAGGAACGCCGTGCTGGGTTTGAACGGCCCTCTATCGCTAGCAGCCGAGAAGACAGGTATGTTACCCGCATGGCCTTAATGCAGCGTTTCTCAAACTGTTAGGGGGGCATGATAACTCTAGGAGGGGGGCTCTAGCATATTGAAAAGTCGAAAACAAGAGACTATTTTAAAACAAATTATTAATTTACAGAAAGTTAGCAAACGAAATACATTCTGACATAATAAAAAATTAGATAAAAATTTATACTGATATAAAACACTTATAAAATACATTGTGCAGTACTGACACATTTATAATAATTTAACGATACTAAGTTAAGAACAAGTTTAATTTACCAGGGACCCCATGGGTTTGTCTAAATAAAATTATATACAAAAATTAACACTTATCTTGATAATTTGTACGGTTTATAACTTATCCCTTAACTGCTGATTAAAAGTTACGTGATTCGCTTCCCAATGCCACCTTTTTATTAACACATCGGTGAGTGCATGTGGTGATTGGTGGAGAGAAAATTAATAAATAATCAAATCCTCTTTGAAATAAGGTAAATCCACCGCAAACACTGTCAAGGTCCTATTACTGCATTCCAAAGCCTTCGGAATAATTTTATGGATAGCAGTACAGAGAAAAGATCATACTTCGGAAAGACGTATATATACGTCCTGGAGAAATAGCGTCTTAGCGGAGTGAGACATTTATATACACCGGTGGCACATAAGAGGTTTAAGTCGTATTGCAGCTTTAGCGTCAAAGTATAGTATTTTTGAATTCAATATATTATACTTATGTGCAGGGGAGCGATGAAAATTATGATTGGATATTGGGTCGCAAGTATTAAAACTTTGAGAAGCACTGCCTTACTGAATCTATCAGCTACGTCACGTCAGCCTCAAGATGGTCGCATCCGTGTTCGGTGGCATTGTGCTGAACACACATTGTCAGCTTGCATTCGTTATCGTCATACGGGGTCATTAACTAGCATGATGGTATGGAGTGATATTGAATACACGTCTCGGTCACCTCTTGTTTGCATTGACTGCCCTTTGAACAGTACACGTTACATTTCTGCTGTGTTACGATCCGTTGTTTTACCCTTTATTCGAGTCATGCGAAACCCTACGTATAAACAGGATAAGGCACGACCGCATGTTGCCGGGTATTGAATGGACTTTCTTTGATACAGAAAATGTTCAACTGTTGCCCTGGCCCGTACGTTCACCAGATCTTTCACCAATAGAAAATGTCAATCTATGGTTGCCGAGAGACTGGCTCGTCACCATACGCCAGTCACTACAATTTATGGGCTGTGGTATCGTGTTAAAGCTGCTTGGTCATCTGTACTTGTGCATGCTATCCAATCTCTGTTTGACTCAATGCCCAAGCGTATAAGTGCTGTTATTACTGTCAGAGGTGGTTGATTTTGGTACTAATTTTTCAGGATCTATGCACACAAATTTCTTGAAAATTTAATCACTTGGCATCTCTAGTATAATAAACTTGTACAAAAGATATCTTTTTGTTGTCTGCATTTCTTCCTGGTGTAACAATTTTAATGACCAGTAGTGTATTTTGCCATGAAAATCTATTAAGTGAAGCTGTCCCGAACTTCTGTAGTCAAAAACTGGACTTTTTGACCAATGATTAAATCTACTGTTATTTGTTCAAAAGTGTATTATCATTTTTAAGGAATAACTCGTGCCATCTTTGACCCATTTCAGGTATTTCCCTATAATTTAGATTCTATATTACTTCTTCTAGCTACTCTTAAGTTCTCGCCTATGATAAACATCAAAAACTCTAGGACCAAATTGAAAACCAATAAATAAGAGTTCTTAGTGTACTTATTTCTCCATTATATATTCCCTAACTCTTATCTGATTTGTATTACCTAATTTACATAGTTGACCATTCCAAAATATTCATATATTTTCTTATAGCCCATAGCGACGTCAACACCACTCTAAACATTTGTGAAAAATAGATTGATTGACTAACGTCATACTTTGAAGCGTCTTTAGGGCTTGGCGAAAGACTTAGTAGTTTTGAACCTAGGTCAAATTACGTTGACCATCCATGATTTGGCACCCTATTCTCTATTCTGAGCCACGTCAACGGAAGAACATCAAGCATCAACATATTTAACGTAAATACCCCTCCCCTTCACAAAGGATCTTTAGCATTATTTCCAAGACTCGACTAATAATGTTGAGCACAAGTTAACGCCCATGATTTTTAGATTACCGTAGTGATTTGTGTGAAAGAGCTTCTATATTACGTAGGAACACTTCCATTTATTGGTGTATGTGTGGTTATGATTTTAAGTAAGCAAATTTCCTTTATTATCCTTTTGAGTATTATATTTCTTCTGTGTATTTTTAAATGTGTGTGTTTTAATGTTAACTATATATATTTTTAATGTGGGAGAAATTTTGCATTGAAACTAATGTGTATTATAGCAATATATGACAAAATTCTTTATCTATAACATGTATTACAAATTTTATATTTCTTGTTATTGCTTTTATCAACTTTCTTGTATTAATTTTCTCTTTTTCTTGATCATATTATTCAAGTCAGACTGTGATATTCAATAAAGTAGACTAATAAAAAAAAATTTGCCATATTTTTTTCGGGCTTATTCATACGAATATAAATACAATTTTTAATGAATGAAAACTTCATTATGGATTTTCCTTTATAGTAAACATCCATTTTTCATAAGATGTTTTTAAAATTTTTTAACTATACATTTATAATACATCTACTTGACATTTATTACAAGATTAACTTTTATTCTTTGTTATATAGTGAATTTGAAATTTATGAACTTTTACGGAGTCTTTACGGAAATTAAGATTAATATTTATAAAATAGATAAAATTTCCTGCACAGCCTCAAGCCCTATATTAAAAAAGAAAATTTAAAATAAGGTATTATGGAAGAAAAATTAATTTGGTGTCAAAAGATTAGGTTTTGAAAAAAGTTTGAAAAAAGTCCAAAATAATATATATTCTTTTTTTCATAAAAATGATCACATAAATCTTTTTTAAAATAATTTTTTTAACCTAAAACTTAAACTAATTATGTAAAGTAATAGTTATTATTGTAATTATTAAATTAAAAATATGATGCTTCAGTTCTGCATCACCATTGTCTAGTCTTTATATTAATACTAAGGAAATAATACAATGAACTATAAGGATGAATATAAAAAGGTTATTGTATGTTTTTAACAATAAAACCTAAGAATTATTAACCAAATTAACTCTTATCCGCTTTTCTATAATTCTTAGAATTGTTCAAAATTCAGTATTGATTGCTTTTTTTATTCCAATTTTAGTTCAAAATGTAATTTATATATTGAATATCGTTGTCTAAGATACTCTGTTCAAAATATTTTTTGATTACTTCTTGTCTTCTTCATTCCGAATTTGATTTGCTTTCACACATTTGTATCAACTATTATTACTTTTAAATCCTATTTTAATGAAATTAAGCTTAATATTTTGGTATAAAAAAGTAAGAATAACTAATAGAATGAATTTCAGGCATATACAAAGCAGCATATAATGAGTGGGAAATAAAATCGATGTCCCAAAATGGACTTTTGAAAAAATCATATAAATTTACAACGTTATAAATTCAAATAAAACTAAAAATTTATAAAGATGTAAAAATTATTTCTTAAAAAACACTGCCTTACATTATTTATTGATGGTAATAAATATTTTTAAATAAAGCTTATGTATCCATATCTCTTTTTTTTCATTATTTTTTTGCTAAGTCTAATCATGAAATAAAAACATAAACTACATCAATGCATTTGCTAATAGAAATAAGTCTTATTAATTTGTCTAAGAAGCACTTGTCACAGCTCTAAACTATTCTTTTTGTAAAAGTTCAGCTCTCTTTGTCATGCAAAAATGAATTTAATTTAAAATATAGTTTACATTTAACAATACCAGTTTAAAAAGCATTTCATTTTGTATTTTAAAATAATAATTCTACCCCACAACTAATGTTCCGGTTCCGCTTTAATTCTTCCATTTTTCTCTTTTCCAAATATTCCTTTCTTTCTCCGAACTTTTAATAAAAATTACTTTCAAAATTATTGTAAATGTCATTAAAATAATTTGGCTTTTCTTTACTACATGATTTACATTTTTAATGGTTTTAATGGCTATTTTTCTTCTGATTATATAAATAACATCGGATAATAAAGTGATAAATTGCCAAAAAAAAAGGAAAAATTGAACTTGAAAAGAAGATAATCAATTACAGAAGAAGATATGAAAAATATGAATCATAAGAAAAATTTGAAAACTGGTCCAAAAATATCTTGAACAAATGAATCTGAGAATTAATAGAAATTAAGGAAATAATGAAAAAGAGAATTAGGCAATAAGCTTCATTGCTAATACTAGAAAATTTCGAATGATACATTCAAAAAATATACGAGTCATGTCGAACAGATGAAAACATCAAGAAGGAAAAACAAAAGCCACAGTAAAATTTTACCTGTTAAAAAAACAAAAAATATTGAAATAGTATTATATAAAAAAGGAGAGTTTTAAGAAAGTGATTGTCCTCCTGTGGAGACAATTTGAAAGTTTTGCAGACAGCATCCAAGCATGAAATAGAAAATATCTTAAGTCTTCCACAGTCCAGTACACAACAAACACAAGAGTAAAAACGAAATAACACTCAAAAATATTAAACAGAATTTTTCTTTTCTTATATTGTATTTATATCTATACACAATGGTGTTACTTACACCCTCGCATAGCAGGGAGAGAGAGGATTATACTGGCCCAAAGGTTATGCTTTTGGAATCGCTTATCCGGCTTGGGCCCAAACCTGACTTTTCAGGTGGACCCTAATATTCTCCGTCACGCCATTATTGTATATTTATATATACAGAGAGAGAGAGATTCTGAGTTTTTAATATATATTTTCTTGTACTTACTTGTTTTATGATTAGTTTATTTTTTGCTTATTGTTTCGAGAAGTTTTGTTTCTTTATTTTTTTTATATATTTTTCATTTAGATTGTTTTTCTTGAATTTACTTCATTTTTGCTTGCATTGATTATTTTTATAATTATATTTTTTACTTTCAATCTTTGCATAATTTTGTTTATTTTAGTTCTTATTTTGTATTGATTTTTCATTAATTTATCAAAGAATTTATTTAAAAAATATATTAAATGTTACAAGTATATATATGTATATATAGTGATGTGAATGTTATACCGTAGTGTTCTTGTTTTTGTATTTATTTTACTATAAAATATTTGAAAATATAATTTACAGTATTATTCTCTTTTAAGAACTAAGAATCATGTTTAAGAAAAAATAAATGTTATATGTTTGTATTGTATTGTGCTCACATAAGAATAAAATTTACATAGAAAATGGGTTATATTACATGTTATACGTTGTTTGTTTGTTTAATAAATTTAAAGTCAAAATATTTTGTTAGTTTCTATCCGTTTATGTTAAATGTTTCCTTAGTCAATATTTTACATGTTTTATGTGCTTTGCATTTACATATTTAATTACGTAAATTTTATATGTATATCTTTCTGTTTTGTGTTCGTATTTATAATAATGGTTTTTTTTATTTCAACTGTGTTGCAGATTAGGGTTTTACCATTGCAGACCTAGTACATAAGAGTACTAGTATCTCTTTACAGTGCGGCACCATACAGGCGGATACCAATCGCCGTAGATAATTTTGGTGCCATGTTTCCTCTCTAGAGGGAAGCACCTGAGCTCTGACGATGCGAACCTGTGCTAGGATTTAATTTACCGTGAGCACCCAAGCCAAACCGACAATCTAGGAATCTTTTGCTTGCCGTATAGTAACACGACATAGCCGCTGTCGATTTTCTGCATCATGAAAATCCACGACTTGTTATACACCTGAAAAATAGTGTTTCTTTGTGTTTCAAATATTATGATTTACTACTTTAATTAAAAGCCATTATTGGGAATCTAGCAATAGTATTAGAACGGAATGAAAGTTTTGCTGAATTGAAGAACTTTCGATTTCCAAGATTATAAACATTATGATTTAAACAATAACAGAAAAAAATTACAAAACAGAAAAAGGAAAATGATTTAGCATTATAATTCATTATATTAAAGATATATTTAAAAGTCTGAAACACGGAGTACAAATAAAGGAATTTAAAATTAATTTATGGGACCAGTCACTTTAAATGTATATTTAATTACAATCGAAAGTCACACTGAATTAATATAATAAACAGTAATTTCTCGAAATATGAACGAGAAGTTTCCCTTAAATTTTTAGTCATATTTTTCTACATGTGGAAGAAGTACATAATGGAAAAATAAAAAGTAAATATGTTTACAAACTTCAAAAACGAACATGAGTATGAGCTGTTATACACATCATTTTTAATGTTTAAATGAATTAAAAACATTTTTCTCCCAAGACTTCACGTTATTTTGAGCAATTGAGATGATAGAATTTAATAAATTTACTAGATTTGCTGTAAATATATTACTTTGTAGGTAATATTGTATGGCTTTGTAAGAAAACAATCAATACTTCCCTTATCATGTATCTATTAATGACCATTCTTTTTTTAAATAACTTATTAAATGAATTATGTAATAGAAATATTAAAAGAATTTAAATAAATTGTAACTAAAATAATTAGTTTCAGAAGAATTATATTTATTTATAAGGACATTCTCTCAAAATGTGAAGACAACTTTGTTTTGTAATACGAAGAATACGGGAGAGAAAGAACTAAATCAAAAAGCATAATTTCTTGGAAAGTATATTGGATATGATTATAAATAATTTCTTGCCCTACTATTTCTTTGCAAATAACGATAGCATCACAAAACAATAGTTTCTTGTAATTAATTAAGTACAATAGAACAGTTCAAAGTAACCGTTGTCGTAGAACATTTTCTAAAGTATAAAAATGGAGAAATTTCATAGGTCAATGTGCAACAGAAAATTATGGTACTGTTTCATCACATTTAATATAGACAGCATTTTCCTTCTGGAAACATCTTCAACAAGTCAAATTGAAGGCTTTACACCATAGGTACCAAAATGCACTTTTTCTATTTGTGTAAATTAAATAAAGAAAAATTTAAATCATTTCATTGTTTTAAGAACTCGAATACTTCATAAGCCATTCTTATGGTGAGCTGTAAACTACATCTTGTTAGAGCAGGATTGGCAACCTATGACAGGCTTGCCAAATTTGGCAAGCAGTACAGTACTTACTTTAACAATATACACCTCAATACAAATTAGTCAATTTTTGAGTTAAGTTGATTATTTTGAACTGAAGATTATTGAACTAACATCTTTTTTCAAAATTATTGAAAGGAAAATTTGGGGAATTATTTAAAAAATTTGGATTTATCTAATGATAAATCGACAGCTGTTTTAAATTGATGGATGTCACTTTTGAAGAGGTTTAATTGTTTAAAAAGGAAATTACTTGTACCCGGCTATCAGCTTTTGTTTTAACAAATCTATGTGAACAAATATTTTCTCACATGAAAAGTATTTGCAGACTCAACTGAGCATTCGGAATCGTACAAAATATAAAGTCAAAAGTTATACCCCTGATATTGAGAAATAAAATATATAGAAGTACAGGGACAAAATGTTCACACAATAAAATATTTAACAATATAGAAGATATACTTATGCTTTTTTTATTTTTTTTATTGATGTTGAAGAAATATTTATTTCATTGTTTAGTTTTTTTTTATTTATGTTGAAGGAATTCGCATGTTTATTTTCACGTTGATAAATGTATTTAAATGCTTCAAAATTAATATATCATAAATTTGAAAATCTGTATTTTTTTTACTTCTTTTCCTTAACTTTGAATGCATTGCCGTGGGAAATGAATTGTTTAAAATATTTCGTACTGTGAGGACAACCTGAATCATATTGGTGGATTGATTTGGCACACCATAGCAAGAATGCTGCTAACCCTGTGCTAGAGTGTAGCTTTCGTGAGAGAAACAATTTTTCTTTCAAATTTAAATTATAATAAGTGTCATTAAATTGTTTCACAAAAAAATGTAGAACTACTGAAAGGTGTTTTTTAAAAATTAATACTAAAAAGCAGGGGTACTCAACTTTTTTTCTGATCGGCCGCATACATATGTCAGCTATTTTACGCGGGCCACATCATGAGGATAAGAGGGAGGGGGTTAAAATGTGCAAAATTGGTCAAAATATTTTAACCCCTGTTTTAATTTTTTTAATTATTATTTTTTATTTTTGTCTCTAACACTGAATCAGAAGCATTTAAGAAACACTCCTCCACAATGTCTGCATCAGAAAACGGTTTCCTATGATTATCAATAATATAATAAACTCCATAAGATGTCTAGTTGCTCTTAGAAAGATTTTTCAAGAAAAAACCTATTTATTACATCTTGAAAGAGATCTTCGAAGAAAGGTATCATTTAATGATTCCTATCTATATTTGTATGTTTTAAATTCAGCACTTTCGTGACAAATCAAACAATTACTTATCCATGTTTGTTTTTCACTACAAAATAATCAACCTCCCAATCGTCTTGAAATGATATATTTTCTTCGGATATTTTTCGTTTGCAAGATATGAAAGATAGTTAAAAATTAGTTCCACCCATAAAACTTTCACTATTCCAATTGTTTGAATTTTTAAAAAGAATTATTACAAAGCTAAAATATTGAATAAATTCAGAAATTTTTATTTGTTACGTTACCTTTTACACTAAGTATATTTAATTATAATTTCCAATAATTTTTAAAATAGAATATAAATATAATCGTGTTGCAAACTAAAATATGAGCAAGAAAAAATATAACCCTGCTCTTTTTTCTCGAAAACAGCACAATCCCCCCTAAAAAACAAGAATGAATAATAGTTGAAATAATTATAATCATAATTAATGATCAAAGACTCTAATTACATCCCTGAAGAGTCTTTAAAACATAGGAGTAAATATTGAAAGAATATTTTAAAACTTTGGATCTTTGTGAAAAATATTTTTTTTCCTTCTCCTGTAAACGGTCATTTTACATTTCTTTACTTCAAATTAAAGTCTCCACAATTTAACTACATATATCTAGACGCATAATATTTTGTCTTTGTCTTACATATTAATTTTAAAAAAGATATACGGAAAAGAGGAATTTTTAAGTACAGAGTGTAATACAATATTTACTAATAAAAACCACATTTTGAAAAAAAGGTGTCAAGGTATGAAAGATAGTTAAGAATTAGTTCCATCCATAAAAATTTCATTACTCCACTGCTGTCTGTTATCACTAACCGCGTAACTGTTACAAATAAATAAAAAAAACATCAATTCGCACTCGTACGACATCGACAGCAAAATTGATATATTTTATTTCTTGACACCAAATTTTTAATATATTGTTCTTAAATTAGTGCTTCTCAAACTTTCAATATACGCGACCCACTATTCAATTATCATTTTCATCGCTCCCCCCTCCATACAATAACAATGTATTGAATTCAATAATACTGTAATTTTGACACTAAAGTTACAACAACACGACTTTTAACCTCTTATGTGTCACCGAGGTGAGTAAATACGTTCTGCCTGTGCCAAAGCTTTAATTTTCTGACGCATATATTCGTCTTTCCGAAGTATAATCTTTCTGTGCTGTACATCCATAAAATTATTCCAAGGGCTTTGGAACGCTATAAAAGGACCTTGACAGTATTTGCGAAGGATTTATTTCAGAGGATTTGCTTATTTATTCCTTTTCTCCTCCCCTCAAAAAACATCAAAATACGCTCATCTATGTGGTAAACGGTGGCATTGGGGAGCGAATCAGGTAACTATTAATCGGCAGTTAAGGAATTAATAATAAACCGTACAAATTATCAAGATAAATGTTCATACAAGACCATGGGGTCACTGGTAATTATCAAACTTGTTCTTAACTTAGAATTGTTAATTTAATAATAAAATATACATTGTACAGTACTTTACATTTATAAGTGTATTATATCAATGTAAATGTGTATTCTATAGTTTATTATATCATAAACGTTTTTGTTTGTCTAATTTCAGAAAATTGAAAAATTTTTAAATAATCTTTTGTTTTCGTCTTTTCAATATGCTCGCGCCCCTCTTCTAGACTTATCACGCCCTCCAAGGGGGGCGCGCCCCACAGTTTGAGAAACGCTGTCTTACATAAGTGGATTCTTCAAAGCAATGGGCATTTACCGGGCCACTTCAAAAGGCTCGGTGGGCCGCATGCAGCCCACGTGCCACAATTTGAGTATCCCTGGTCAATACCTTCTCAGGGATTCGAACCCAAGCCCAACGGCCCAGCAGTCAGTGTCACTGGCCACTATACCGGACGAGTGCACAGATATATGCATGTTTATTAAATTATTTAAAACATGTTTACGCGCAAACGTATACAATATTTAAATAGGAGCGTGTGAACATTTTTGTAAATACTGGAATATAATAAATAAACAAAATATAAAATTAAATATAATTACTCGAATTTGAGTAACAGGCAATATAAAAGTTCAATACTCAAATATAAACAAAAAGATTAAAAAGTATTAAACTACAAACTGGATTAATCGTTTTGAAAAAAAAGCAAAGAAAACGTTACCTTTTTAATACCATGATCCCCCCTCTATATTTGATTAATGAAAAACTGTGTAGACGAATCAAATTACTTAAGTAAAATAAAACCGACGTTTTTTATTTATCTTCCGCGCAAGAAACGTTAGGATTATAAGTAAAATTTAAGATGTCTCAAATTTGACAGATGATATTAAAGATATAAATAATGGATGAATAAAGATTAAATTTACGTCAAAAGCTGTTTAAATTAGAGTTGTAGAAATATGTGTTGGCTTTAGCGTATAATATTCTAGTTAAAAGAGAACCTTTCTTTTACATTCGAGTATAATTTTTTTCTTACTGATAAAGAATGCATTAGTAACTGAAATAATCACCAATAAATAATAAAGTGTTTGAAGGATAAGTTTATAGGATTATGATTCGTTAATAACATTTTCCCTGGAAATGCAAGATGGATGCATTTCTCAAAATATAAGCAAGAAATAACCTCAAAATGAATCGTTATTCTTTTTTTAAATATTTCAAAATTAAGTATTTTAATGTATTATCACAAGCACTATGATATTAATTTCCTTCCAGTTATTAAATAGCAAAGATGGTATGAAATATGAAAAGCAATTTAAAGGTTATTCAGTATGCTTACGACACATGTTCGGAATATACATTTACTAATGCAATATTTATAAATTAAAAAAAATATACAAATATTAAACTTTTAATACTAATTCATACTCTTTCATTAAAGAATTATTAGAAAATATTATATTTTGTAATTGTTCTCCTTTCATTTAAGAATTTTCCAGGAAAATAAATCTTTTCCTTTAGGAAAATAAATTGCTTAAACAAATAGCACTTATTAATCATTGTTGTTAGTGGCAACAGTTTTTTTGAGTACAAAAGGATAATAAACGAATGGAACAAGAAAAATGAAGCTGTTGTTTTAAATGTTTAATTAATTTCTGTTTAATTTCTTAACATCTGGAGCCAAAACCTAATAGAAAGAAATCAGGGAATTTTTATTTATGTGAAATATTGACGCCTGATACTTTTATTACAAACTACGATATATATTTTTAAAAAATTTTTTTCCAAACGATATACTGGCAAACAAAAGGGAAAAGAACTACGATAACTTAAAGCTGTAATTCGCTTGTTAAAAAAGGGAAAAAAAATCCCGCAATGTAACAATATGGATTATGAACAAAAAACTTTAAAAAGAAAAAAAAAAGGAATAAAAAAACGGTGGAAGGGAGAAAAATAACCCCCTTTTTTTTTTTAAATGTTTATTTACATAACAGTATTCATTATAAATATATTTGGACAAAGTTATACATAACCCAGTTAACTAAAGTATAATTAGGAATAAATAATTACTCTTTTCCCTTTTGTTGTAAAAGGGAAAATTCAAAATTCCAATGGGAGTAGTGAATGTTTCAGCACGGATAATATGTTCCATGTTATTGGTAGCCTCAGACTAAATCGATGAGATTTCTTTCATGTTTGAAGAAAGAACCACAAATATTTGCTCCATAAAAGTAATCTTTTTCTTTGAATAGTTACCAGTGTGATCTACTAAACTTTATTGGTCTGTAATCTAACAAAAAGGGAAAATGAAGGAGAGAGGGCGTACAAAAATATTCAACTATGTAACTATGAAGATATGTATAAATATAGAATTTGGAATTTGTTTAAAGGGGAAATTTAAAAAGTAAATGAGAAAATGCCATTTTTTGAAAAAGGGGGAAATTTTCCTTTCGGGAAAACTTTGTGTATAAGATAAGTGAAATATATTCACATTTTGAGAAATGTATTTACCCTTTAAAAAGGTTTTTTTTGTATTTTAAAAAAAACCCCTTAAGTAAATTTTGATTAATTTAATTTTATTTAATTTAAACTAAATTTAATTAGATTAAAATATAAAGCATTTAATTCAAAACATGTTGCAAATATATTTAATATTTTTATAAAAATTTATAAAAAGTAAAATGTTTCATGCCTACTTAAAACATCGGGCCCGTGTTGGTTAGTGATTATATTGACGAGCTCATGGCTGGCATGTTATCATTTCGAATCTAATTTCACTGAAGAACAACCATGTAGAGGAGCTGAGGCACGTTAAATCTGTCCTCTTGTTGGCGTGGTGAGGTAGTTTAGAGAAAAGGGCTGCCAGCTCAAGTGAAAGCTTCCTAACTTAACCGTGGTTCAAAATTACAAGGTCCGTTGCCAACATCTCTCGTTTTGCTAAATAAGACGTTAATGAGTACTCACTCACTCTAAGACAAAACATAATAAACTCGACGATGCCGATACATCTAAAGTATTAACAAGAATCCTGGTTAAAAAGGTATTAAGTTTGTGCATCCTTTTGTTATTGCCTTGAGAAATGATTGCCCTGATCTTCTGTATTTTTCTCTATGCATGAAAATTGCATCATAAAATTATTTTGAAAACTTCATAAGATGATGGTTAAAGTATAGAATAGGTGTCCTTTGTATTTGGCGATGTGTTTATCTAGATTCCAGAATGAATTAGGCTCTTCATTACTTCGGCTTTGCTTCATTACCCCCAAAAACCTGTCCTTTTCATAAAAAAAAGTTTTGGGGCTGGTTTTTTAATCGCCAAAAATTTGGCTTCACCGAGGAGATCACCTATTCTTTACTTAAACCTATGATGACAAAGTTTTCCTTATATAATATCGTTTCTGCCATGGCTTATTCAAAATACTGGGTGGTTATAATTAATGTTACACTATTTTAGAAGCCTGAAACCACCTTTTTCGGATTTTTGGGAAACCCTTGGAAACATGCTATAAGGACCATGGGGAAAGATTTCGCAAAAAAAGTACAAATTTTTTTTCCACTAGCTGGCCTTTTTTAAACTTTTTTCCCAAAGCACATATCCGTAAAACCCTGTATAAACCCCTTTGCAATCATAGCCAAAGAATCATTCAGCATGCATTTGTCATCGTTAATCATGTTCTCAGCAAAGATCGAGTTTATTGGTAAACTCTTTATCAGAACGGTAGCAACACTTAGTTGCTCTGAGTGAATATCGTTTAGGATTTAAAAGTGCCCCTTGAGGATGATTTGAGGAAGATGATCATGAAATTTGAAGAGACTGGAGATTTGGTGTGCTGCCCGGAAGAAGATGGAAACTGGTTGGGACTGAAACTGTCGAAGACGTCACTTTTACTGTGATTGAAAGAACCTCCAGTTCCATCTATTCTTCAGCAAGTGGTCGATCAGTGTCACGTGTTTTGGAGATTCCGTTGACAGTACGAAAAATTCTGCGATACATTTTAAAATGGTATCCGTATAAGATCCATGGATGCAAACGTTGAAACCTCAAGATAAAAAAATACCTCGTGATTATCTCCAACTCGCGTGACACTTATCAACCACTTGCTGAAGAATAGATGGAACTGGAGGAGCTTTCAACCACAGCAGTAGCAACTTCTTCGACAATTTCAGTCCCAACAGGTTTCCGTCCTATTCCGGGCAGCACACCAAATCTTCAGTCTCTTCAAATTTCATGAACATCTTCCTCAAATCAATCATAGATATGGGGCCTTTTTGAAGACCCTTTAAATAACGTTATTCACTCAGAGCAGCTAAGTGGTTGCTGCTGTTCTGATAAAACAGTTTTACCAGTAAAGCTCTATCTTTTTGTTTGTGTGTGTGTGTAAGGGACACGTGTTTTTTTCTTTTTTTTGTGTTAACGCGCGCGCGATGACAAACGCACACTGAATGATTCTCTGGCTATGAGTGCAAGTTTATATAGATATTTTATGGATTAGTGCGAAAGAAATATTCGATAAGAAGTCACCTGGGGTTCAAGATTTGTACTATTTTTTATTGCATAAATCTTTTCTCCATGATCCATATAGTATGTATTCCAAGTTTCCTCAGAATCAGATAAGCAGAACATGTTCTACAGGCCTTTGAATAGTGTAACTTTAATTCTAACCACCCGGTATATTCTACCACTGAAATAAAAATTTCTAAGTATTTAACCTTCATATTTATATCTTCCATATTTGATAGAATTTGGTGTCACTTCGCTTTCAATAAGCTTTTAATGCTTTTAATCATAAATTTGAATGGATTTAATCACAAAAATTATTAAATGCCGTCAGTCAAATAACAAGTAATACTTAAACTAATCATCGTTTTCTGAGAAATTTTAATAGAATTCTTATTTTTCCTGTGTTTCTTTTTTAATAATTATCTAATTTTAAAGTTTTAATTTTTTATTTTCCTGAAAGTTTAAAATGTCATCCAGCGTGACATTTTTTCCGAAATGTGACATAAATTTAGAAAACTGTCGCCATAAAAATGGCTTACGTCCCATAGTCAACTGTCTCTCTTAAAGGGATTCAGATGCTTTTTAATTTTCTGTTTAACAAACAGAATGCAGTTGGAAAGCTTTTAGTATCATTTATTGTCTTTCCTTATTAATTTTTGTAATATCGGGCTCAATCAATTTTAAAAACAAGAAATAATTTTTCGTATGTAAAATAAAATAAGTGTTGCTAAATATATACCCTTTATAAAATTTAACTTTATGTTTTAAAGCATGATCGAAACTTACCAAGAAATCCAACGCATAACGCTCGCCTACACATTGAAACTGTATTTTATAAATCCTTTATCTACCGACAGTACTTATAAGTACTACTCACATTAAGAGTAGTCGGTACATCCTTTACCGACAATGTTAAATTGAGCTTTTTAGATCCCTTTTTCTCAGAAAACTCTTAAATATAAAAACTTCAAATTTTGTCTGTATATAAATTAGGCTTTTTTATTTATACTCTTGTTAAAATGTTTCAAATATATTGTTTACTTTTTTCAAAAAATTCATCGTAAAAGTATCACTTTAAAATTTTTGAAAATTGTCGTTTTTTTTACGATAACTACTTTTCAGCAAAATATTTTGGGAAAATCTCCGAAAAAGTTGCTTCATTATATACAGTTACATATTATTTATGTGCAGTAAAAATTGATGTACATTCATTCCTTTAGATTCTGAGAAAAAGGTACACGCAGTTTGAAAATAATCATTTTGAGAAAATTGCATTTTTAATGTAAAAAGGCACTTCATCACAAAAGAAATTAATTACAACATGTATTTGTACCACTTTATTAAACATTAGCATCTTTGTAATTTATTTTGCATAAAATAGTAAACAAAAAAGTTTTAAATTGCCCAGAATAGCCTTTTTCAATTTTTTAACGAGATATTTTCTAGCAAGTTTTCAATTTTCTCAAATTCTGTATCAATTTTTGAAGAATTTGTAGCTTTCATGCATTACTAATATAAAATTTTAACATAAAGCATCATAAATATAATGTGAAAATGTATCAATATTGTTTTGGTATGAATTTGAAATGGTATATAAAAATACCTGATTATACGATATTTCGCAAGTTTTCATTAGGCAAATTATTATTGGTTTTGTTGTTATAGACAGTTTCTAACTTTTAAACTTCAAAAGTTACTCTAAATTGACAAATGATTTCTAAAAAAGCCAAAATAAAAGCGTTTTGTGTTTTTAAACATGAAATTTATGTATTTTTATGTGTGTAACAAGCTTCTCGGAAAGACAAGAAACATCACATTTGATGTATCACATCTCATACCTTTTTCTCAGAAACTATTAAACATAAAGACTCAAGATTTTGACTATATGTATTAATTATACATTTATATTTATACTAAAGTGAAATTTTTTTCAAAAACAAACTTTTAGTAGAGCGGAGCAAATATGATTATTATAAATTTACTGAAAATTGTCTTTTTTTGTTATGATACCTGCTTAAGAATATTTCAAAAATGTCACTTTAGTATACACAATTGCATTTAAGAAACATAGAGTACATGCATACAGTAAATTTACACAACTTAAAAAAAAACTTTTAAAAAACATTTTTTATAAAAAAATCTTACCTTGTAAAAATATTATGTAGTATTATCATGTTTATTTTTCTTTGAGAATCACATGTTACCTTCATTATGCTTTATGCAGAAATAAAATTTCATTTCTGATTTTTTTTATGTGCATTTTTGTCTAAATATTTTTTCTTTTAACACTTTATTTAAACACGCGAAAATTTAGTAATCAGTAATTTTAACTAATTAAAATGAATTTAAACTAAAGAAAAGACCTAAATTTCAGTGAAAAATCACTACATTTAAGGTATAACATTTACTAAAACCCACGTGAAAATCTAAAATTGCCTCCAAAGGTTTTTAGTAAATCTAACATTTAAACATGCAGTTATTATGGAGTTATCTTAATTTGGGTATTAAAAATAAATTAAGTCGAGGCTTTGCAACGTTCCCCCAGTTTTAAAAATACAATGTTTACATTTCTATCTGTCAAAATGGCCATGGTAAATCAGTCTGATTATTTTTTAAAAATCCTTTTAAAATCTTCTAATTCATATAATGGCTTGAATGTTATATTATTGGAAAAGTCTTGATTTGGAAATTTTAGAAATATCAAAAACTCAAAATCGATTTTCAAAAAGTTTTTACCTTACTGACTGCCCTTAAAATTACATAGAATAAACGTTTTTACGAATATTCTGACGATAATAAGCAGGAATATTCTTTGAAATCCACTCTTTCAAGATATATGGCAGCTCGGGCTCTACGATGAGTGTTCTAGCGGGGAAGACGAATAGTTTTATAGCAGAAATTGCGTTTTCAGCTGACGGCGTTTTCAGCGGATTGCGAAGATTATCATTTCTTTTCCCTAAAAAGTAGTTTAAGTCAAAATTTAAGTATCTTATTTTTTTCTGTTAATGAAGACCTTAGAAAAGACTTGATTATTTATTTTAAGTGAACAGTGTATGTAATTAATTTTTCTATTGAATATCTTTAATTATTAACTAATTAGATCTAACTCATTAAATTTGCCAAAGTTGAGTATTTTGTTTATGTATATCTCTTAATTTTCAATGTAGTGTTCCAAAAAGAATATTGCATGAAAAAAACTGTGGCAAATCATAATGCGATAGATAAAGGATTAAGTATATATTCGCCGTATAACAAGCACCCTCCTTTTTACGAAGCCACCTGAAATGCACGTGCGTATTGCTCTTATGTTTTAAAGTAATGTATTGCAGGTATTTTTCCAAGATTTAGAAAAAAAATACTTCCATAAGTACAACACTTTAAATTCGTAAAGAATGGCATTTCTTTTAAATAAACAGCATTTTAATGTATGTAGAAGTCTTATTTTTTAAGGCAGTGTTTCTCAAACTGTGGAAGGCACGAGAATATCGAAAAGTTGAAAATAAAAGATTTAAAGAAATCATCAATTTACTGAAAGGAAGCAAAACAAAATTTCTGACGTAATTAAAAATAAAATACACGTCTACCCGACTTATATACTTATAAATGTATTAGTACTTCACAATGTATGTGATAATTAATTTATCAGTACTAATTTAAGGGTGACTAAACTAGTGACTCCCATGGGCTTGATTTACAAAGCAAAATTTTTGAAAGAAGACTGTTGCGCAGACGTCCGATAGGTTACTCAGACAGTTTTTCTGTTGACATTTGTACTTATAGAAATGGATGATTGAGGAAATAACTACTTATATAATTTAATTAAAACTTATTTAGCAATTTATTCCAATTTAAACGAGAATGGAAAAGTAACATAATATTTATCCTATTATTTAAAGGTAACATACTGCTTAAAATATCTGTTACTTAATAGAAACACATATAAAATTTTGACAATTTATACGGCTAAGAATTAAGTTCTTATTGTAGCCTTAGCATCAAAATACATTATTACTACATTCAATATATAGTTATTGGGGGGCGAGGAAGTTTCTGATTAAAAATTCGGTTGAAAATGGTTGAAAGTTTGAGAAACACTTTTTTAAAATCATCTTTTTTATTTATTTTTGAATCTATCATTTTTTTTTTTTCGCTTAACGCGCACCCTTAAATTTTTTGATTTTTTATTTGTTGGGTAAGGTGTTATACGCCGAATTTTACTGTATATGTTCTTAATCCTGATTTTTTTTATCCTTCTCGTAGTGTAAATTAGTTCATAATTTTTTTTTCTAATGTGGAAAATGACATCTACAAAAAAGGACTCCATTCCGAATGTTATTTAATTAAATTCTGTATAAATTCAATTATTATTATTTCCGGATTTTACACATTTACATAATTAATTTATTCCAATAGTTTTGCTTATGTATAATTAAATGTTTTTCCAAAGTTGTGGTATTTTCAACCCCTTTTCTTTTTTATACGGAGTTTTAACCCCTCACCCGAAATTTTTCGGATGATGTTTTTTAAAAATAAAAAAAATTGGGAGAATTTAAAAAAATTTATTTTTTAAATACCGTGATTAATTATATTATTGATTAAAAACCGTGCTGAAGCATCAAGTTACGTAAGAAAAATAAAAAAGGGTGTTTTTGATAATTTATCTTACATGAAAACTATAATCAAGAAACGATAAGATTATGAATAAAAAATAAGATATATAGAATTATGATTGACGACTTTGACGATATAATAAACAATGAACAAGTAAAAAATTAAATTTACATCAAAATCTGCTTACAATGGATTACTGGAAATTGTAGGAGTATATGTTACTCTCTTTTGCATATATTATATTAAAATTAAAAGAATATATTCAAATACTATTTTGTTTTTTTACCTAAGAGAGAATATCTTTAAGCTCCACAATACCCTACAAATTTTAAAAAAAAAATTTTTTTTTTTTTTTTTTCTTTTTTTTAAATTTTTGGTGGCTTATGTCATTGCGAAGCTTGCCACCAAATTTCAGATCTGATAATAAATTAATTTTAAAGAAATTTGTGAAGTTTTTCCTGTTATGTGGGGTTTTTATTTGGGTTTTAAATTTTTAAAAGAATTTTTCCAATTTTAAGTTTTAAAACCCAATTAAAAATATTTTTGAGTTAATAATAAAACCCTTTTCAGTATGAAAAGTTTATTAATTTCATTTTAATTACTAAAATCATTTCTTCATGACTATGTTCTGAATTTTTTGATTCTCGTAGTTAATTAAAGTTGATTCCAAGACCAATATACACTCTATAAAAAAAAACGACGAAGGGGCAATTTCCCCGATTTTTAACGAAATTTCGTATGAAAAACATTTGCACCGAACATGCAAAAGATTAAAATTTTGTCCGGGAATGAATGGGGGATCTACAGTCCTGGAACCCCCACTCAGCAAGTGTCTATATAAAGCTTATTCTAAACCCAAGGTTAAAATTTCGTTGCATTGCGATTTAGGAATCTTACAATGACGGGAAAACGCCTCGCCAAAAGGATTCGGGGCCTTCATTACGCGAAACCCGCCGGAGTTTGAAACCCGGTACTTGAATTGAGAGATGCGGGGTTGGGCAAATCGGAAAACCCCACCGTTATGGGGCCGAAGCGATGCGGCAAAAAAAACATGGGCAAGAATGGGGGGGATGAGGGCGATTTCGGTCGTGATGGTAGGGGTGACCCGGGGGCCAAAAAGCAGATGGGAAGACAGATTGATTGTCAGATCAGCGGTCACAGCCCCCGATTCGTCGTCATAAACCCAAATCAGACATGCGCCCCCGCCCCGACAGTTAAAACCATGACCATTCACAGACGGTTGATAAAGCGAAATTTCCCAAATAAACCGTTACGCCACCTGCCACTTATGCCGGAAAGTCGGAGCCAGATTACTGTGGGGGGTTTTGGGGTTAAATACAAATCATGTTTCGGGGAGGGTATTTTTGGGGGCGACGAATTTTCCCAAAACCGTGTCCCGTCGAGCAGCGAAGACGTTTTGAGATGCCCGGGGCGCGTGTCGTTTTTGTTCTCCCCTATTGCCCCGCTACACGGGCCCCCTAAAAACAGGAAAGGTAGGGGGGGCGCCTTTTTTTTGGGAAGGGCCCCCTTTTTGGTGATCATTGGGATGTACCCCTTACAGTAAAAGCGGTATATCGACGACATTCTTTTTTGCTACCGTTTTTTTGCGGGCCCCCGGCCAATTTTTCAAAAAAGAAAACCAGACCACATACGGTACGTTTTTTGTTATGAACTGGGTTACAGCTTGTCAAACACATCCCCCAGCCAGATAGCCTTGATCTCTCCCAAAAAGCTTCTTCGGAATACGTTGGGAAGGGGACTCTTTTCGGGGAATGTTGATGCCCCGGGACTAACAATTGAAGAAAATTTTTGGGGCAAGAAATAAAAAAGGAGACCATAATGGTGTTTATCACCGGGTACCACATCGTACGGCTTTTTGCATCCAGGTTGAGATGGGTGAGAAAATTTTTATTGATTTCGTAACTTGTAACTATTTAACCGGGAAGTAATTCTTTAAATTTTTCTGAAATTTTAATCTTTTTATTTTTATACATAATCTTTTTTACCCACCAATTTTTATCACCTCACATACCTCCCCTTTTTGGGCGTCGGTTTTTTTTTTTTTTCTTATAGTTTTTATATTTTAAAAATGGTTCGTATAATTTAACAAGCCCTTTTTCAATTTAAATTTTTTCCCGTAGAGAAAAAAGCCATGGCGAAAATTGTTCCCCGGGTTTTTACGGGAAACAATATTTCGGGAAAAAGAATACATCTGAAAAATTTAAAGCACCGAAACATGTTTCCCGGGTTAAAAAAAAAAGGGGGAATTGAATTTGCTTTTTGAATTCAAGTATTGCAGGAAAAACGGAATATTTAAAAAAAACCCCCAAAATGTCTTTTTAAAAATTTCAAAACATTTTAAAAAAATTCCTAAAACTCAAAACCTTTAAAAAGGAAAAATTTTACACCTTTTTTTAAAATTTGATTTTTCTTAATAAACCTTTTTTTTGCTTTTTGTTCCAAAAATTTTAATTCAATAAAACCAAAATTTTTAAAATGTTATTTTTTTAAATTTAAAAAAAATTTTTTAAAAAATTTTAAAAACTTGTTGAAAAAAAATATTAAAAAAATTTGAGCTTTTTCAGGCATTTTTTTGAATTTCCCCTTTTTACTTACAAACCCTTTTAAATTTTGTTCTTAGACTTTTAATTTTGAAGATGTAAGTGTATTTGAAAATATATGGCCTTTTTTCTGGTCAAGATATAGAGTCTTGAAATGCTTTTATATACTCCCGAACATATGTTCCATAAAAGTTAAAATGAATTTAGGTCTGAAGTCTATTCTTTAAAAAAAAATTGCTAAATTTAATATTTTAAAAATTTTCCTGTTTTTTCCGGGTTTAATAAGAAAAATAAATATTAAAAATCAACAAAGGAATAGATATTCAAATCCATACTAAAACATTTGCTTGCAAAAATCTAAGAAACGTAAATCACTTAAAATTAATAAAAAAAAATTTAAAGTTGTATTTTTTATAAAAGTTTGAAAAACTTCAAAAATTCGTAATTTTTTTTTTAAAATTGTAAGACATTTGATGTGCAAAACAGACTTTTTTACTTTCCGAATCAACTTAATAATATGAACTGAAAATATATAAAACAGAAAAAAGATTACTGTTACTGTCTCGATTATTTATTTATTTTGAAAAAGTACTGTGTGAATATTAATAAGAAGTATTTAAAGGATAAACACTGATTCATATGATTATAATTACTTATGTTAAAAAAAATTTTCTTTAAAATGCAAGATAGAATGTATTCCTCACAAAAAAGCTAAATTATATGAAATTAATAATATCCCACTAAGGTGAACAACTATGAAGTCGAAAAATGGGTTGTATAATTTAATATATGAATGTACCAAAAATAAAAATTGTAAGTACATTTGGCTCTTTTTAAATTAGTTAAAAAATTTAACTCTTTTAAAAAAAACATTTATAACCTTAAAACAATAACTAACTATTTTAATGTATACTTTGTTGCATTTCCAGGTTTTAAAGTTTTCCTTTAAACCTTTTAAACTTTTTAAAAAATTTCCCCTGAATTTTTTCTAAAAAAAAGCTTTGGGAAAACCATCCTAATAGAGGGGCTTTTTTCGTTGGATTGAACACAAAATAAAAAAAAAGAAAACCCCGTATCATAAAAGGAATTTTTTGTTCATTTAAAAACCAAATAAAATTTTTGGGAATAAACGTCAAAAAAAAATAAGCATTTAGGTATTAAATATTTAGGGAAAAAGACAAAATTTAATGAAATCCGTACGCAAAAAAAACAAAATTTCCCCACTTTTTTTTACTTTTTAAAACAAAATATTTTAAGGCCCCTTTCCCGTGGCTTACTAGAATTCAAAGTAAGCTGATATATAATAAAAAAGATCTTACAAATCTAATTTGGCTGTTTTGGGGAAAATATTTTAAAATTTTTAAAAAATTTTTTTAATTTTTAAAAGGTTTCAAATTTAATTTCAAAATTTAATAATTTTAAAATTTTAAAATTGGGAAAAATTTGTTTTTTCATGTAAAATTTTTAATTTGAAAAACATTTAAAAAGAAAAAAAATTTTTTTTTTAGGAAAATATTTTGTAAATTTAAAAAAATTTTTTTCCCGAAACATTTTAAAATTTGAATTTTCCAAATTTAAAGGGGAAAAAAGAAATTTCCAAAAATTAAAAAAAAACGGATTTGGCAATTTTTGTATCTTTTTAACCCCAAATTTCCATTGAACCCTTATGGGGGTTTTACAAAAAAACAAAACCCTTTTATTTTTATGGTTTTATGTAGCATTTTTGTCCAGACCTATGTAACAGACAACCATCTTTAAACGTAAGATTCATTTTGTATTCAATATTAATTGTTAATTTTCAATATTTTTATACATTCATTTAAATCAGTGTATGTTTAATAAAAAGTAAAGATATATATATTTTGAAAACAAAAAGTTATTTAATTTACTTCTAACTTTCTATCATTAAAATATTATAGGATATAATATATGGATGCGTCGAAACGAAATCATACAAATTTATAATGTTTAATGGAATTATTTTATTGTCTATATTCTACGAGATATCGCTTATTAACCTAGGTGAGACTAAAAGATAAATTATAAGACAGAACAAAAAAATGCGGAATTGTAGCATGATCTCTTTTTACTGCTATACTCCTCTTTTGTATTTTGCAATTGGAATTAATGCAGAAAACAAGATAGTTCAAAAGCCTCAACGGCAGAGGTACTCCGCTTTTTTTCCGGCCGGGCCATATTCATATGACAAGTATTTCAGGCGGGATGTAACATGGGGATAATGGGGAAAATACTATAAGACCAAAGAAAATTGATCAAGGTATAAAAATTCTTTTATTTTAATACTATATGAACACAACAAATATTTACTTTTGAGCATTTTTACTGAGTTATGGGTAGTTTCGATTTCCTTTTATCCATCACCAAGCCTCTTGCTTACATTCTGCTATCAAAACAAATTGATAGAAAATTAATAGATTTGTTTGTTTCATTGATAGAATTTCCTGATAAATTTTAGTGCCATGTTCTTAAATAATTGAATTTTTTAGTGCAATGGGCCATGACCGGGCCACTCAAAAAACGCTGCCGGGCTGCATACGGCCCGCGGGCAGCAGTTTGAGTATCACTGCTCTACTGCAATTGGTCTCACTTCTTCGAAAATTGTTTTCAGATCCTGGATGGTTCTAGGAGGATGAAAGTCAGTTGCAATTGCACTCCTTGCCCCTGCCAGAAATTTGTCATCCAGATAAATCCTATTTGAAGGAATATCATCATTCACAAAAAAAATATTTATTTATCCAACGCTCATGCTTGGCGTCTTCGCCATTTGAAGCCGAGCTTCCCATTACCAACAGAGAGTGTCGTCAGTCGGGTATTCATCATGTCCAGCGCATTGGAGCAGGTGGTCGCCATCCATTCTGGCATGGCCAAAGTGGGAAGACCTCATTAGTAGCCAGGCCGCGCCAGTGGACGTATACTCCCAAAAATCAAGTCCGGTGGCTAGGCGAAAGTGGGCAACAACTTCGACTCTCACCAGGTGCAACGGGATTGGACCCACAGTGGCCAGAGTTAAAAAATATGATGAATTGTCCCCTTGACACGTACAGATGGGTCTAAGATTTCTACAATATCTGTCACAGCAGTCAATGAATCTCTGGCAAAGACATGGAGTAAGGCATTTGTGAAAGGGATGCTTACTCAGGCCATTACTGTGCACTGTCAGACCAATCTATTTTTGTCTCGGATGTTGGTGAACATGTAGCTAATACCTCGTAAAAGGAGAACTAGTAATTATGCTCAATATGTATTCATCACGTTGATCTAATACTGTAAAACGTCTACAATGGTCTCCTTATTTTAACGTGGATGCTTTTTTTACACAATACTTAATGGTTTCTTCTAAAAGAAAGCAAAATTTTAACAAGTCTTTTTGTAAACAAACCTCTCACAAATTCCTGTGGCAGCATGAAGTTCACAAAACAATTGAAAAGCTACTTCACTCAAATTATGTCCATCCGAAATGTACAGGTATTGATTCTTGTTGGACTGAATGCTTCTTGAATGAACTGATTAGGGTATTTTCTTTGCGAATCTGATGTCATTTGGAATTTCTCCCTAAACTGCACACAACAACGATGGACATTACATTAATGTTTTTAACAAACTACATCAGATCCAGCACTTGTTCATATCTCACGGCGATTTACCATCAAATTGCTTCTTTCAAACATTGGTAGCAAATCATTTTAACTATATGGTTTGGAATTTAACAAGTATTGTAAAGATACAGCATGAAAGCAATTGAAATGGGATAACAAAGGATGCACGGTAATAGATATGTTGTTCATAAACCATTTTCTTTTAAATACATATACTTGCATGCGTGCAAGCCTTCATAATTGAAAGCATAACTGTGCATCATATAATCGAATTTTTCTAGAAGTTCTGAGAATATCAAACCAGAACAAGTGTATTTTTTCTTTCTCAACACTAAATACGCATCACATGGGTGCTAAAGTTTCTTTAAAACCATCCAAGTTTATTATTCTTAGTTCTTTCTATAATAATCTGAATGAAAATTCACCTAAACATTCAAATACAAATTACAAACAAATACTTGGAAATTACATCATACAATAACACGTATACTCCCTTATTAATTAAAAGTATTCTAAGATTTTCTATCACGATTTCTACGAGAATTGAATATTTGCGACTGACTTTGTAATCATGATTCATTATTCTGTGGTAATAAAGGGATTATACGAGATGTGACACAAAAACACGAGACTGGTTCACAAAATGGAACTGGTCCAAACATACGGATTCAGCTCTCCGTGACAGTATCACCTTCAAAATAATTCCCTTCAGTATTCATACACTTCTGCATTCGGTGCTGCCGTTGCTGATAACAGTCGGAAATGGGGTTTTGGAAGACACTTCTGGAGATTATCTGTTTTTGCATGAACCCCTTCAACTGAGGTAAAAGGGCTCCTTTTAAGTAAGATTTATCTGTACGAAATAAAAAAATCGCATATATAAGGCCAAGTCAGGTGAATTAGGAGTATGCCTCATCACGGTAATGTTTTTGCTGGTTGGAAACTACTTGACAGATAGGACCGTGTGAGTAGGCTCATTGTCTTGGTGCAACGGCCATTCATCACTCCCGAATGCTGGCCTTGGCCTTTTTTCACGAAGTGTTTTTAGTACGTCAAGGTAGTAGTCTCGATTTAAAGTCTGACCATTGATGTGAGTGGGATCCCACTCATACCACGAGTTTTTGTTATGATTTGGTCTGTAATCGCTGACCTTGGGCGAACAGAAGGTTCATTATCTTCCACACTCACTCTTCCCCCTGAAAACCACTTATACCATTTAAACACAAGCACAAGACAACGTTTCATCTCCATAAGTCTTGATTAATTTCGTGGCTGATTTCCTAAATTTTTCAAGAAATTTGATCTTGATTCGACATTTTTCTGGCAGAATGCTGTTACACCTGGTTACTCAATGACGCAGTTCTTCCTACTGACGTGATCAATCAAGACGAAACAGGCCACAGGGATAGAGGAGGTGTGTGGGATAACGTCACCAAAACAGTTGTTGCCAACTCCACTATTCTTTCAAGCTACACACTTAGTCTCGGTTTTTGGGGTGTCACACCTTGTAAATTTAGTTTTTTCAGTGATAGAGAGGCAAATATAAAATCTTTAAATTTTCATGACAATATGACGTATTATCTTCATAAAAGAACTAATTTTTCAAAATTTATCACGTATTTTATAGAGAAAGAACTTGAAACATATATTTTTCCTTAATTTTTAGAGGCATGTGTGCAAACTGAGAACTGATTCTTCAAAGATAAAAAAATATATTTAAATTAATAATATGTGTCATTTTTAAGTATTGGGAATAAGGAATAGATTGTTTTAATTCTTCTTATATTCTTCGAATAGGTTTCTGACCGAAGTTTAAAACATTACCTTTTTCTTTTATCAGTCTGGAGAGAGATTTTATTCTAAAAAGAGATACATTGTTACTTACTTCGAAAGATATACTTTATATAATAATGCTCTTCAGAGCTTTTCACAACAGACAATCTATTTCTTTCCAAAATTTCTGATGATCTAACATTTTATAGTACTTTATTCAATGTATTACACAAACACTTCTACAATACACATCTATTCAAGCATACACATACACTTTATGACACCAAGTTTCATCATGTTTGATATTCCACTAGCTGATCGGGAATCCCGACTTTTTATAAAAGGATTTCAGAGTGTGTACAGATATCAAAACGATATTTTCAACAAGAATTGTCAATATTCTTTCCAAATCCTCTGAATTAGTAAATTACCCTATTTTTTTTTTTGGCAAACTGAGAAAGTTAATCAAATATATTTTTAATAAGGCATTTTTAACTTAACTCAATGTAACAAATTTTCATACACATATATATTCATCCTTAACATATACTACATGATTTTGTCATTTTAAGTAACCAAAAAATGTGTTCCTCTTATTTCTACCCAAATATTTCTGTTTCGTTATTTTGATATGTTTGGATTATTTTACAGAAATATATAACGTGGATGTCCAAACTCTTTACAAAAATAGGAAAATGATTCATCAGTTGCAAATCAATAGGAAAGGGAAAAACAAATGTGTATGAATTCATTTAACTAATTTTATATAAAGCCCCTCTCCCTTTATATTTTAAATACATAGAAATAAACATATTTTTAAAATTTTTAAATTCCTGTGTTTTTATATTAAAGCTAAAGGTATTGTTCACTTAAACATTCTTGAATTTGAAAGCTCAGTTTAAATTAATTTTTTTGCCAATTTTTTTAAAATATTTTTTCTACCAATTTAATAAGTTTATTTTTACGACTATTAAAATAATTCAATTGCTAACTAAATATATAGTAAAGTGAATTTGAAAAATTTATCTGTATCACCCAAACTTTCAAAAAAAATTATTACATGAGCAAAAAGTTTCAGCATATTTAATTTCCATAGAAGCAAATAAAATACAGATAAAACTATTTGATTGAAGCTTTTAAAATTTAAGAAAGAGTTCTATTTATATAGCATAACTAAAGGACGCCTTAATTTTTACTTTTCATCTTTTTTCCAGAATATTAGAAATTTAAAACATCATTAAAGAATTTCAAAAGTTGCATGATATATTCAGTGTCTCACGTCAATACTCAACCTTATTTCGATTCAAAAGTCACTATGCTTAAAGAGGTCACGAGATCTTCATTTTTCTTTTTTAAAAATATTTCATCCATACGCATACTCTTTTTTTTTCTGTATACGTATGAAAGCATTCTGTTTACTTTTATAGACCAGAAGTGAAGCATAAAAGAAATGTTTTACGATCGTAGGTGTAGAAAGTGCTTCAGGAGAGAAGACGCGCAAAATTCTAGGAAGTTAATGGAGTGTGCCGTAAAGGAATGGATCCATAAATGGTAAAAGAAATAGAAGTGCCTCTCTGTATAAAGGCGGAATTCTAGTCTCAGGGTTATACTTTGTGGCTGGTAGTAGAAATATGCTTACATGTTTTTGAAATTATAAAAATTTGCAATTTTTAAAGTGAACCTTAAATAATCGCGATTAAACTAAATGGTAAACATACTGCAATTCGAAAGTTTATTGATAAAATTTTATAAATTTAGGAAAAGATGTTCCATAAATAAATTAAGCCATCCCAAAGCTTACTAAATTATTGTCAAAATGTTTAAATATGTTGGCCGTAGGGGAAATATTCGATAAATACTTTGTTAGACAATTTGTAAAAATTTATTTTCGAATCCGGTGAATGTTTTTCCAATTCCATGATATAATCGCAGATTGATTCAAATCTCAAATGATTTAAATCCAATCCGTACGCATTTAGTCATCTGAAGTTGGCAACACTTTAAATGCAAGAGATTGAGAGGTAATATGCATGGATAGCAAGGGTGTCAAACTCAAAGGCTAACTTGGGCCAAACAAACAAGGTTTAACTTTAGGTGGGCCACAAAAAAAAATAATAAAAATAAAAATGTTTGAAACGTATTCGTATTTCATTTTAAAAAATACATTATAATAAATATATATAAAAGAAAACACAAATTTATGATGGTGTCATGACACTTTGATACTATATTTCGTATTTCAGGGGAAATTTTGTTCGGAGTGATTACTTTCAAAACTGACCTAAGATGAGCATCAATAATACTATTTATAACAGTAGACTTATTTCCTTTCCTGATTATTAAAGTAGCTGCTTACATTATTAAGTATTTAAAAATATAGAAATAACTTCACATGTGCAAATTTTCGAATATTTTCAAACATGGCTGGTAAATTTTGTAAAATTCGAGCACAACCACTTCAATGAACTTTACCTAAAAGTTTGAGTCATACTGAATCTCAAACACCTCCATTTTAATATGACTGGGTACCGAGACTATATTTATTGAGAAAATAGAAGAAAACAAACAAAATTTGTCTTCGCATGCACCTCAGCGTCCAATGGTCACGTACACTGGGATGGGCAGAGAGGGCCCTGGTCCTTATGAGCTGTTGCGCCACTGTGAGTTTGAGTATTAATTTTATTATTTATTTAGCTGAAGATTCATATTTATATAATATATTTTTATTTTATAAATTATTGAAAAGAGTTCGGAGAGAAAAAAAATTTTTTTATTTATTATGTCATGAGTAATAACTAGTTTGCTTAAATGTTTATTTAAATGAATAATGCTTGAATGAATTTGATTTCCAAATTTTTACAATAAATAAATCTTTTCACGTCGATATAAAACTCATAATTGATAAAATCTGAATTTAACCAAAATACGAAAACGAATATTTATTAAAAAAAAGAAGCTAAATAAAATTCTATTTGAAATGTAATTTATATTTAAAAATTGGAAATATGCATGCACAGCTTCTTTCTAGTATTATAATTTCAAATTTTAATATTCAGAAAACCGTACAATCGATTCTTCTGCTCTTAGGTTTTATTAAATTCGCATTCATCTCAGTCAAACAATTATTTTTTTAACAGCGCAGTAAACATTGTCATGCTCTTTCAAGCTAAATCAATAAAAGCTTGAATCCCCAAAGTATCGACGCATAATTTCATTCTAAGTCATATTAAAGGAAATATTTTGAGCCAAAACATTAGCTACCATGAATGAAAATTTAAACCTACGAAATAAAAAATACACAAATGTATGTTCACTACGTTACGAAGTCCGATATTAATGTTTACATCCTGGTACTTGAGACATAAAATTCCACAAATCGTTTTCGTTGAGAACGAATATAATTAGCGAAGCAACACTCGTGTGCCAAATATAGCAAACGAAATGCTGACGACATATTATGCACAATTGCCAGTGCCGTGCATATTTTGAAAACACTAATTGCGAGCGCAGGCGATGCGAGGTTCGGGAACAGTGGCGAGGGGAGTTGAGTTGCACATAGTTGGATACTGGAGAATAATTTGTGCAAGGCAAGGTAAGATGTTGAGGGCGAATTTATAATTATACGAGAAACGCGCTCGACTGTTGAATGGGACGATTTAAATTTCTGGATGTCTGCTAATATTCTAAGGCCTTTGGTTTTATTAAATGATGGAATTGCGTTTGTGTGAGAAAATACTTTCTATTCATAAATGTGAATGTAATTTTAAAGGGTTTCATGTTTCAATTAATATTATGAGGTTACGTTACACCGTATGAAGTTACACAATTACATGAGTTATTAAAATGTTTATTCCTTACGTATAATATATTAGTTTGTATAATTCATTCTGCTTGGTATCGATTGATTTCATAATTGTAATTTGCTTTTTTTTCCTGATGTTTATAAGTATAACATAAATTCATAAAATGTGTAATGCATTATGTACCTAAATATCAGGTATATTTCATAAAACATGTAATTTCTTACATGCTCTAATTTGAGTAAAATAATATTTTATGAGGTATTGCATCAAAAATTATAAATTAAACATAAAACGATTAAACACATTAATTCATTGTTTCTACATTGGAAAACGATTTTAAAGAATACTCTCTGTGTCGACTGTAACCATTATTTTTCAAATAAAATTAATTAAAACTACTTTGTTTGTAACGACGCATTGTATTATGTTTCGATCTATAGTTACAATAAGAGCACATGTTTTACTCTTTTCTGATTTACAACTCTTCTACAAATCTTACAAATAGTTTACAATAGTGTGATGAGGATAGTTCAAGGAATAAGGTGCTTATTATTTGATTAATTATTATTTCAGTTTTATGTGGATATGCAAATAATTTAATATTCTCATCTAGAATATATCCTAGTGTTTAAATATAGTAAACAAGAGTCAAAACTTTGAAGGTAGTAAATTTATACACCCACTAGAGGATTTGAGGATTATGCACAACAAAAATGTCAACAAAACAAAACATCTTTGAGACACACATTCTTAGCTTGAAAATTTCTAGTGAATAATTATAACTTTTTTAACTCAAAAATTTCAAACCGGTTTAATTTTGTTATTCCTATGATAATTTTGATAACATACCGTGTGTGTGTGTGTATATGTGTGTACGTGTGTATGTGTGTTTGTGTGCGTGTGTATGTGTGTTTTGTGGTGTACGGGGTGTGTATGTGTGTGCTGTGTTTTACCAAGTTTGCCTTTCCTTCACACAAATTTGAACATAAAATGCCTAAGTTGCCAAATTGATATATGTATATATATATATATAGGTAAATTTCTATAACAAGAGATCACATCCAAACAATAAACTCGAAAAACATAGACAGCAGGAAAATCATACAATGAAGGACAAAAGAGTAATCGAGATAATAAATATAAATGGATGCGCTAAAAACGACTTAGGACAGTTAGTAATAAAAAAATTATATAAAATTTTAACATGTTTTTCCAGCCAACTTCCCCTTTATTTGTAAATAACACTGAGCAAAAAAAAGGGAAAATAATGGATAGAAATATTAAATCCATTACAAAATAGAGGTAACTTACCAAAAATTATTACAAATGAAAACCCCCGCGCTAAATCGGGAGGGAAACATTCAATTTGTTGCCAGATTCTATACCTAATCAGATTTAAATCAAAAAGAGTGGCTGAAAATGTAAAATTAACAAGAGATTACAAATAAAAAAATTAAAAATAGTTGCATATTATAGCAAATATAATAACACCAGAGTAAATATGAATAAAATAATAAAAGTAATTTCAACTAAAAAGACTATGGAGATAACTATATCAAAATTTTGTTTATAGTAATAAGCTATTATCAATCTATAATTTTAATTCTAACTATTTTTATGTTTATTTATATAACTATTAAAAAATAAATTGGTATTTCTGATTTAAGCAATATTTAGTAAAATGTGTAATAAAATTATTTATAATGTTCGATTTTTGACACAAGAAATTTATACAGTTGTTTTATAATTAATAAAATATTTGAATATAGAAACATGTACATTACTCTCCAATGAGGAACTTTTATAATATTGAAATTAAATTCTTTTTTTTATCATAAATATTAGAAACTATTAATTTTCATATAATTTGGACATGTATGTCAAGAAATTTGCTTCATTGTTTTATTTTTTGTTTTGATTTAAAATTTAAAATATTGTGGATAAAAAATTAATGTTAGGTATAAAAATTTGGGTTTTTGCCAAAGATGATTATATCATCTATATAACGATAAATATAAAATTTAGAATTATTAATGTAATACTTTAAAATAATGTAAGTATAAATTGGCAAGACAGTTTTTACGCAAGGCCACCTTGTAAATCCTTTAATCTGCTGGATAATTAGCTACCTTTATGATATATATAGTTCTTTAATACAAACCTATTTGTGAACCAAATCTATCAAACTCAAATTATTAAATAAATTGTCTTTATGTAAATTTTACAATAAATCAAAATCATCATATTAATGAGTTAAAGAGTCTTCAAATTTAAACTATAGACCGAATAAATTTTTTATCTTTCATTTTCAACAAGTGATTGGTTTTTTAAGAATGGCTGAGGATATAACCGATTTGCTATGGTCTTTAATTTGTGAGTACAGATGTTTCGGTCGAGTTCAAGTGCCACTAAAGACCAGCAATGAAAAGTGTATGATGCCCAGTAAATCAGTTTAGGTCAGTTATTGTTATCATCATTTGACGGTGACTAAAGAAGCACTTGCAATATTGCAAACTTGCACCAAATATTGCAAAAAATCCCTTTAAAAAATCTGCAGAAGTGTGTATAAAACGAAAGAGATGCTGAAATAGGCAACCAGCTTACAAAACAGCCAACGCAAACGAGTGACTAAGACTAAGACGATCGCCACTAAGAAATTCAATCCTCGTTTGGAAACATTTGTTTTATCTTTTAAACAATACCTAAGAGAAGTTCTGCTATAAATATGTGAATTCCTATAATTTTTAACACCAGTGTGCTAGTTACAAGATTTATTTTTTTAAAAAACGGGTTAAACAACAATTCGGAATAAAAGATGAAACATGCGCGCTGGTACACTTAAAAAAAAGAACATGTTTACTAAAATTTATTCAACAGCACGTTTTATTAAGATATCCGACCACATTCGGAGCCTTGCTTCGAAATAGCGTATAAATGAACATTTTTTTTTTAAATTCTGTATTACCTGAATAAGAATATAAGTGTAAAATTGTTTTAAGAATATTATTACTAGAAAAAGTTCTTTAAATGCAATTTTTTGGCGAAAAATGGAGAAAGAATGACATAACTTCAAAACATTCTCCTTTTATGGAAAATACATCTTTAATAATGATGTTTTATCTATATAGATCTAAGTCTTCTATACAAAGCCTGAAGAAGGATTTTATAAATATATTATTTAGAAGTGAATTTATTCACATTTTTATACATCGAAATAGAGAAATTAAAAAAAACATGGGTATTTACTTCAATTGATGGTAATTCTCAAAATAAAGCAAAATTTTTAAAAATCAAGCTCTGAAGAGAAATCTTATCTATATATAAGCAAAATATTATTATTATAGAAGCATTTTCCATGAAAGGAGAATGTTTGGAAAATGCATCATTCTGTTTTCGTTTTTTGCCAAAAAAATTGCATTTAAATACTTTTTTAATGTAGTAATATTTTTAGGACACTTTTATAGTTCAGAACAACGCTAAATATAAAAAATTTTCATTTATATACGCTTTTCCAAAATCTTGATTCCAAACGCAGGTAGGATACCTTAAAGTAAAAAATATATATAATTTACTTTTAAACTTTTTGTTTAAATCTTAGTTGTAATGAGTAATATTTTATAGGTTTTTACAAGATGATTCGTCATATATCAAAATATATTCAGGATTAAATCTTTAACTTTAAACAAATGTTTAAATTTGGGGTTTTTTATAAAAACGCCTAAAATGTTTTCCCAAGAAAAATTTAAATAAATGGAAAATTCCGAAAGTTCTTTTTGCATTTTTTAAAGTTGAAAAAATAAAAAATTCCCTTTTGACAAAAAAAAAAAAAGAGTTTTATTTTTTATTTTTTGGAAAAGCGTGAACTGCGTCTGTAACCAATTAATTTAATGGAAACATCATTTTGATCTGATTATTTATCTTTGCAACTAATTAAACACAAAGCTGAATTCAATTGAGAGTTCTTTTGTGTAATATTTACAGCAGATGTTTTGAGCAGAAAGACAAAGATAAAAATACCCCAACACAAAAAAACTTTTTGCAAATTTTTTCCATCGAAAATTAAAAGTAAGGAAAATTTTATCTTTGGGGTTTCTTAAAAAAATCAAAAAAAAATGATTAACGTTGATTCTAATTAACAAAACATTTTAGAAAATTAAAATAATGGGAAAATGGAGTAGAGAATAAATTTGGTACAATGTTTTTGAAGACTTTATATATTTTGATGTAATTATTGTTGTATTAAATTACTTGTTAAATAAATATTAGTTTTAAGGAAGTCCTATTTTTTATCATTCCAATGGGAAAAAATTGAATAGAATAATTATAAGAACAAAAACTAGAATGTTAAATAAATATTTAAAAAAACTCTTTTTAAAATTTTTTGAAAAAATATAAAGTTGGGAAAAATAAAAAATTTTAAATTTTCTCCAATTTAAATAAAGTTTTCGATTAGTTTTTCATGGGGAGGTGATATAAAAAAACTTCTATTGAAAATCTGATGTTATGTATCATGCTATTCAAATGGAATAATGCTATTAGATTTCAACTCTATAAAGTTATATATAAGCGCAATATATAATATTGAAATATTTTTTTACTAAATATTGTCCTAAATTTAATGTCAAATTATATTTTTAAAAACATATAGAATCTTTTAATACGTATTTTCAGTAACTCACAATGGGTTGCAAAAACAATTAATTTTCAATAATGTATTTCGAGACCAACGAAAATAGTGTTTAGTCTTATAAAGTAAATTTTAAATTTGTCCCCATAAAAAAGGTAGATGGGATAGTAGTTTTTATAGATCATTAAAGATTTAAATTTAAAATCTTAGGGGAATTAAAAATATATATGTGTGTGTGTATGTATAATCATTGCTTAAACTTAAACTTCTTTACAAAAATTCCAGATATACATATACACGGCTACAAATTAGCGCTGTACATGATTTATTTCAACAGCCTCTAAATTATAAGCTCATACTTTTCACTATTTCTATATTTCATCACTCAAGTTTAACTCTTAGGAAAGAACTTTAGATCTCTAACACACACTTTTGTACATTATATTAAAATAATTTATCTTTAACATTTTTTAAAAGAAATCAAAAATTTTAAAATTCATGTATTTTTAAGTAAAAAAAAAAGAAGAAAAATGTTAAATGAAAGTACTAAGCGAATGAATGTACATTTATGTTTTAATTTTACTGCTAATATTAAAAATCTATCAAAGAATTCATTATCAAAAATTCACAAAACATCTCATTTCCAATTTGTATTGTTTACAAAACATGGAATGGATAAGTTCTTCATGGTGAGGTTATTATTTCCTTAGTCTCATTACTATAAGAACAATGAATTTTCAAAACAGAAGTTTTCATTTAGACACTTTTGAAGTTTCAATGCATTGTAAAAATTTCAAATGTTCCTTTTCTTATTTATGATGTCTCAAAAAGGGGAATTTTCTTACTTCAGTTTCCAACCCCATATCAAACTAGAAATCGTTACAAAAAACCCGGGGGGTTTGGGAAAAATTTATTTCATCTATTTACTAAACTCCTTTATACATTAAAAGGTTTTTTATCCTTTTTAAAGTTTTGGTTTAAAATAACAACATTTATATATATATATATATATATATAACAAATGAAAATTCTAGATATTTTTTTTTAACTTTTGGTTGAATTTGAAACAATTCATCACACCTTTTAATAAAGAAAAATTTGTATACGTGTACATTTTCACATGTAAACATGCCAAAGTAAATTTTTCAGGGTATTATTCACAATTAAAAACCATACTTTTCAAATTAAATTCTTATTTGCTTAAAAGAGATAAGAACCACTTTCCAACAATCATTTTAATTTTCAAAATTACTAAAATTAATATAAACAGTTGTTATATTTTTTTTCTGACATCTATATGTTGTTTGGGAGAAAATTGAAAAGAAAGGAGATGGGGTAGCTGTATAAAATGATGCTAAATAGTTATATATCGATTTTTTTAAAAAAAAAATTGTTTAAGGTATCCGAACACGTTGAAATGAACCTTTTTTAAAACAAAACATATTTTTTTTTTTTCCTTTTCATTTTATTGAATAGAGCAATATTTTGGTTTTATAAAGCATATATTGCTTTGTTTCTGCATTACAATAAGTTACACGAAATTAGGAAAACCGGGAGTGGGTTTTTAATCTGCCACAGAAGTGGACATTTAAATTGTTCAGAATCTAACATGGCGAGTCTGATAACTTAAAATATTATTAAAGTGTTTCTATTATTTTGTTATTTTGTACTATTTTCTAGATAACGCACTAAAAAAAATTCCTTTTTTGAAAGGATTTTTTTATTTTTTATCGTTTTTTTTAATAAGAGTTTTAAAAAAATGTCACATAATATTTATTCGATCAGTTCTAAAATGTTTACATTTTAATAAAACATGAAAATTTTAATACATTCTCTAGATAAATGCATCTAATTTGTTTTAGTAATACTTTTACTCATAAAAGTTTATTGCTTTTTTTTTCTTCTCAAGTTCCTTTAAAGTTTTTCAAAAACATTGCTAACTTTTCCCTTATAATTATGTCATTTTTGTAAAATTTAGATAACGCATCTTAAATATTGGTGTGTGGTTAAGTGTTAGTATTTATTGGCATCGATCCCTAAAAAGTATTTATAATATTTTAGTATGCGGTTCTAAAAAAAAATGTTCTCAGAACGTGTTCAGATACCTTAAACATTTAACTAAATTTTTTGTTAATGTTTTTCTATTTGAAAACTTATGCTCATATTATTTTTATGTGTTTTAATCTAGTCAAACTCAATTCCGTTAACTTAACCAAAATTTTTTTATTCTTATGCTGCTATATATATTTATCTTTTCACTGTCCATATTTTTAACAAAATATCTATAAATTAACGTTATTAATTTTAAGTACTAGAAAGCGCGTGAGAATTGCGCAAGTACACTGCTGACCACCGTAAATGCAACACCCTGAAGGAAGTATGCAAATAACATGAAATTTACAACGTGCATTAGCGGAGGTGAGATATGCAAATGATTAGAATTTCAGCTCAGACACACATCATGCGCGCATGTGGCTCCACCTCAAAGCACTATTTAAGGCTTTGAGATTTCGACGATTTCAAGTTTGACAATCGTGTTTTTCTTGTGGTTTTTTCAAAAAACGATTAGTTATGCCTCGTAGGAAACAGCGATCAGCTTTTGATCAAGTACCCCGAGTTCCCCGAGGAAGGATAGTGGCCTACCGAGTTGTGGATTATTTTCGGGGAAATCGGTAGTCGTTTTTGGGCGAAACCAAACCGGGAATGGGGATATGTTGCCCTTTTGGGGATGCGGGAGGTACGACGGACCGACGGGGTCACAGCCACCTCGGTGCACCACTTCACGTGAGGGACGGGCAAATTGTGCGCATGGCGGTGACGGATCGCTCAGTCCATCACAAAACCATAGCACAGACAAAAACCCTGTAACGCATCATTCGGGTTGCGCGCCCTTAAAGCCGTTTACAGCAGAGTTGTTGCCCGGGGGCAAAATTTGTTTGGGTTCTCGGGGACGCAGAACCACAGTCGTTCCCCCGGGCCAAATTTTGCAAAAGAAGGGATGGGGGTGGCGGAATGGAATGAAGTTGTCATTACGACATCACACATCTGCCTGAAAAACCCCCACATGGCCCGGTTGGATTGGGATCCCGGGAAGAGGATGCTTAACAGTTGCGTTATGCACCGCCCCGGTCTTGCCCCGGGTATTATGGTATGAGGCGGTATTGGATATCAGACTGCACTCCCAGTACGCATTGCCGGTTTTTTAAACCCCAAGGCTCATTTGGGTTTTGTTGGAGCCCGTTGTTTCCCCTTACCTTCAGGGGTTTGGCCAGATAGAAAACATGTGGTCCATGGTTGCTCAACGATTGACCCAGATTACACCCCCAGCTGCCACCCCGGATCAGATCAACTTTTGGCAACGTGGGAAGCTGCTTGGTTCCTGTCCCGGATCACATCCAAAGTCTCTTTGAATGAATATCGAGGCGTCGGGCCAGCGGTGATTCTAAAAAAAGGCGGCTATTCTGGCAAATATTCTTGCAGAAACCACACTTCACAGAAGTCTATAAATTTAATCATTTGATCGGTTAAAAAGTGTTATCCCCAAAAAAAAAGTTTGATGTGATATCTCTTGTCTTTTTTGGTGTTGCATTTACGGGGGCCAGCGGTGTATTTAAACAACACCATCCTTAAAAATCTAAACAAGAAGTTCAGAAATTGAAATGCACTTTTTTTGTTAAACTAGAAATGTGGAATACATACTTGTTATGATAATTTAACAATGTGATTAATATTTTCATGATAGTAGTAAAATTTGTCAATCTAGAAATTTAATTTATAATACAAAGAGTAAGAACGAATGACATGGAATGTACTGAAATAGTTTTCCACCCATCATAAAATTTAATAGTTAATAAATTTAAATCATATGTTCTGAATTTAATATTAAATTGTGAATATTGATAAATGATATGGTATTAAATTTATTTATTACTACTGATGTTTGTGACAACGGATAAAATCAAATATGTACATCCATTCATAATTAGAGTACATGAAATATTTTATAATTTCAAATAAAGTTATCAGCAGAATAGTTTACTAATACTTATACGGAAGTATTTTATAACCTTAAAAGTTAATATCAGGTATTACATTTGTAATTGTTCTTTTTCTTTTATAGTAGCTTTTGCTTCTGTTTTGAAAGAAGGTATAAAGGAACTATTTCTGTAAATAATTAACATATGTCGTAGTTTTGATTTATTATTTATAATTTAAAAGATTATTAAGTGAAACGACATAATTAGTTTTACTGAGAAACATTAATAGTATATAAATTGGTAATATTCTATTCCAAAATCAAACTGTTCTTATTATTTTTGACTGACATTTTTAAAATAACCCTTATCAGTAATTTTTAATCCCAAATAACGTATATAATTTATATGAAAAAAAATTTAAAAAATTTTTTTGGTAATGTCTAACTAATTAATTAGGAATAATATTTGTATTAAACTACAATATATATATGACTAAGGGAAAATTATTTCATCTAAAATCCATTCACATTTGCCGATAAGTTAATTAATAAACATAAACTAATGGAAAATATTTCTAATTTGATAAAAATCCTTTGTAATGATAATAATACCTTTGAATTGACAACTTACAAAAATTAAATACGGATGAGCAAATTGCATGTTTTGTGTAATATCACAAATATGATGTTTTAATAAGAGTTCCCTTTACTGCTGCTTTCACAACAGCTATTTGCTATTGTACTGTTTACTGTTTATACCTTTTTACTCTAATCCATCAAGAAAGTGTTAAGTCTCCTTAATTATAATCCCTCAACAATCATAGACTCTGGAGCAGTATGGATGTGCTCAGTAGCGCTCACAGGAATTTTTCAAGGAGGAGGGTACGGGATCAAAAAGTTCACCAATCTTGTATCATGTTCCTTTTCATTTTGTCGATTTTCGGGAACAAAGCACAGTAAAAAACTAATTATTGAATAAATAATTAGCGTTAATTAATAAAAATAATCATTAATAACAAGTACTTAATTAAATTTTACGTACTATATACTTAGAATTATAATCAATCGGGAAAAAACCAAGGGCTTTGGGGGGTCCGGACCACGAGGATCCCCCCTCCCTTGTGTGCGCCACTGGATGTGCTTAACTGTTTATGAAAATGAATGGGTTTAAAATCCGGACGTCACATAATAAATGTAATCATGTGTTTTCCATTAAAGTCAAATCTAACATTTGCCTTGCAAGTCTTCATGTACTTGCAAAATACAGATATATTTTCAAATTTGACAATTGAGTAACTATCCCAAAGTATTAAGGTTCCCCACACAAAGCTTTTCAAAATAAAAACATTTTGTATAATATCTTATTATTTTAAACCATTTGCGTTTTGCTTCCCTATGCGTTATTATTTGAAACTAATATGTACTTTTTTGTGTAAAAATTAATGGTTGGCAGAAATAAGACGATAGAGCTAATTGGCTGAAAACAAATGCTTGCATTTATCATGTGCCGTCACATGAATTTATGATTTGAGATATATGATTGCCTTCATCATTTGATTAGACCGTAGTGTGAATTCAGCCCATTGGGCTATGATTGAAATGTACAATTATATTATTCTATATGCATATAAATAAAGTACGTTATTCATATCATGTCATTTTTAGCACCATGCTATTTTTTCAATTCCTAATATTAGCTCACACTCTCTCTCTATATATATATTTATTCACAGGAGGAATTTTCAATCGTTAATAAAATACATTTTAAAGCGCTCAATTGAGCTGAAAATTTATATACATGATTATTTTGCATGACAATACAGTAATTTAATTATAATTAAAAAAATTAATTGATTGAAACTAATTATTCTAAGAATTACAAATTCAGCCGCGTTCGCATCCTTTTTGCGACTTAGCGATCCTTTTGGCGACTTGTGTCAAAACTTTAAAAGATTTTTTTTTCTCACGTTTTAAAGCATTTAGTTGAGCTGAAATTTTATATACACAATTGTTTTGTAAAGCAATACGATACTTAAATGATAATTAATAAAAATCAATTACCACTTAATGTTATGATTCTGTCATATGTATACTGTAACTATTTAATAAAAAGTAGCTAAAATAAATTTTTTCTTTTGTTGATCTAATTGTAAGTAGGAATTGACTTAATTTTTATATATATATATATATATATATATATATATATTACTTGTTTTCTGTTTTTAACAAAACATTTTCTTCCAGGAAATCATTCCATGATTATCTAGGATTTTTAATCCTTCAATCGTTATCATGTTTTTTGTTTCATTTTTCCCCAAAATTTTTAAAAAAAAAAAAAAGTGAGGTACTTTAACATTATAAAATTTTAAAACTATTTCTATAGCGTTAAAAAGACTAATTATGATCCCTTCTTTAAACATAAAGTAATTAACATCACACCTGGAAACATTCCCAAGAACTAAAAGCAAGTTTCAACTAACAATATTTGTATCATATAAAACCAAAATTATAGTTCCCTCTCATTTTTCTTCAAAGAAGGACAAATTTGTTCAAGTGAATGCTTTGACAGTTCCTATTGCTTGAGATTTAAACTTTTTTCAAAATAAATAGGGTCAATGCTTTACTGTTACCCCGATGAAAGATTTACTAAATGTATATTTATAACTGTAATATTTCTGCTTCGAAATATGTGGCGTCTATGATTTATGAAGCAGAATTTTGATACAGTCTTTGTATTATGTTATTTGTGGCTCACAAACCGGTGTGGAGGGTGTTCACTATCTTTATATAATTACAGTCACTGAAATTCTAAAGAAAAAATTGGTATTTTTCTTTTTCGGTGGCGTAAATTTCACCAAGCAGGCTTTATTAACGACTACACACGTTATATACATTAAAAAATGTTAAATGTTAGCTCTCATTGTGATTTTTCATCTATTTTGGCTGTATGAAAAAAGACGTAACAGAAAACAAAACACCAGTGAATTATTTTTGAAAACGTGGTGGTAAAGGCTGTCACCAATGGCTGGCATTTGCCTACCATCTTTTTCGACTTATTCTCTTGCACCAGCAAAACGAAAAGTTCCAAAAATTATTTTTATTTTAATTATTTCGTATTTTGAGGTTTATTAAACAATTATTCAACATAATGCCGGATTCCTTACGAACAGATCAACTGAGCAACTGTATATATTATTATTATTACTTTTTATTACTATTATTTCCTAGACACTCACGCATTATAGCAACAATGCCAACGTTTAAGATAACTCGTCAAGCAACCCGATTTTCTCATGTGTCGTACGCACTGAGTCGGCAAACGATAGCGCTTCATTTCATATATAGTGTCGCCAATGTGGCCGTAATGCGCACCTTTATTCTCTGAAATACTCTATTTGAAAAACAAAACCGAAATGAATGCTAAAGATTAAAATACATAACTTGAACTTTGAGCACCCTTAAGAGTAATGATGCTGTAGTATTGTAGAGTAAAAACTGCTTTTTTTTCTGATAAAAGAGGGACTTTAATTAATATTATGGTTAGCTAATCATTCCCATTCTGTTTATAATACTGAGTGAATCTCAATGCAGGCGTAATGGATAAAGCTTTGGAACCATTATTATAAAAATGTCTTCACGTAAAAGCATTAAACTCCAATCGACTCAAAGAACTATAAACTAGTTACGCCAGATTCAGTGATTTAAATACAAGGTCAAAGCTTGATAAAAAATAAAGTCCCATTGGTAGCAAAATGAAGAAACTAAAAAACATTAATAAATACAATTTTTAAGATAACAGCATTAAATAAAATCAAAATTAAAACTGCAAGAATTTCTTTTAAATCTTCTATACTATAACTAACTAAAAATTAATAAATACTTCCTTTGTAAGTATACTTTATGAACTACGATATTTCCAACCACCATGAACGCGAAAAGAGAGATTTTTATATATAAATATATACCTATACTCACTACGTAAAAATGGTCAAAATTATTTTTCTGTGTTAGATTGGCTGTTGTTTATAGTTTATTAACGTCACACTTTTGAAATTGCACTGGATCTATTGGCGAAGTTGGCTCTGTAATTTTGAGCCTTACCAAATGACGAGAATGACACCTAAGCTAGCACCTGGCTCTCCAAATTTTCTAAAAATCAGCTTGATAATTTAATTTACAAAAACTTTTATTCTATCTAGTTCTAGAAATAAAAGTATTAACCTATTAAATTACAAAATTAGATCTAGAAAAATATCCACTCAAAAATATTGAAATAAGCACCAATTTCTTAAGTTATTTCTTCTTTTTTTCCCTCTTTTTCATTTTTTCAGAAATTGCAAAATTTTAAGCCAAATCCACTGATGTCACAATAAAAGAAAATCACCATTTTCACAACAACACTTCTGAAAATTATTTCAATCTTTTACGTCCGTGAAATTAATTACTTTAAATTCTCACCCAAATCATTCTTAATTGCTAGACTTAAGTAGGCAGAATCCTAAATTTAGAACAAAGAAAGTAGAAATTTACCAGCAATTTGGAAAGCAACCGATTCACAGAATGCTTAATTAAAATTTAATGATCGCCAAAACTTGTCGAAACTAATGCTCACCATTCCCTTTGTGACGTTACGGTCTTTTAAACCTTCAGAATCCGGGATTAAATAATCTAACTATTCCTCATCAACCGAATATTCCAGAAAAGGAACGAGAAATTTATTCAAAGTCCTATTCTCCGAGAGAAGATTCTGGCGCAAATTTTAACAACTCAGTTCGAAAGACCGTGATGCTATTCACGCGCGAATCCGCTACGTAAATCGAATTTCTGCTTTTACTATGATTACCCATTGTTCTTTTAAAAGGTGGTTGGTGAATTGTAGAAGCGTAAAAATCAATTTCCTCAATCTCTTTTCTAATATATGGAGCAATTTTTTAGGTGTATTACGAAGCAAAGTTTATGAATGTAGTCTGTAATTGTCTTCATCTTAGGATTGTGAATTTAATATTCAATTTATGTTGTAGTAGATTGAATCTTATGAGAAATACTTCCTAAGCTATTGGCGATTCGATGGCTTGGATGTAGAATATTTACCTCTCAAACTTCTGTTCCCAACCTGGCAATTGAATTTCTGTTATTTTTAGATAATGGTAAAGAAATGGTGGAAGATGAATATGCTTCTGTACTTTTCGAGTGCCAAACAAGTACTATTAGTTAGCAAAAGTCATTTCCAGATAAAAAATAAAAGTTAAAAAAACCATATTGAGTTCACTGCAACTTAGATTTATACATTTTATTTTAACCCCCTTAACTGCCGATTAAAATTTACGTGATTTATTCCTCAGTGTTTGTTTTTCAATAGACAGTATGGTGTATTGGGGGGGGAAAAAGGGCACGAATAAAAATTTTCTCTGAAATAAGAAAACCCTTTCCCCAAACCGCGTCCTTTTTTTAATTTCAAAGACTTGGGGATAGTTTTACGATTGCAGCGCAAAGAAAAAAATTTTAAATTTCGGGACGACGTATATATACGCCCGGGGGTACCAAAGCCCGGTTGAGCTAGACGCCGGTAGCAGTTGGGGGGGAATTTTTTTAAGCTGATTTATTCCATTTTCTATTTTTATAATCAGTTAAAATGAAGGAAAAATTCCAAAAAAAAAAAACAGATTCGAGAAAAATTTTGATTATTGATTTGATGTAAAGTTTTTTTAATTTGTGAAATAATATGATTTTTTTCACATGCTCCAGCCGGACTTTCCCTTTTTTCAAAAATATAAATTGTTTAAAACCAAACATTTTTTTTAAAAAGAAATTTATTTTTAAAAAATCTATTTTTGTAAAATTTATTAATTGTAATGGTGAAAGGATTCAATTGTTTTCGAAAAATCAAATAACGAAAGATTTAAAAAATGCACATATAGAATTTTCCGCTATGTAGATTTGTGTTTAATTTATGAACTTTTTGACCAATTTTTAATGATTTAGAAATATTACTGCTTAACCAGTGGGCAATACCCAAAGGGTCCATTTTAGTTTTCAGATTTTGGGCACTGAGTTTCCGCCCCCGGATGTTCCGCCCAGGTTACAAAAACCCTCAGTGTTTAGTTCCCCAAGAAAACGGTCCCTTTTTATTGGACCACTGAAGAGATACAAAATACTGAGGGGATCTTGCTCTTTTTGGGGGTTTAAAAGGTCGTACGAAAGGCTACCACACTCAGACATTTGGGTTTTTGAAATGTTGTAGAATTTTTATTCAAAAAGAAAATAATGTTTATTTCATTTTTTATTTCAAATGACGATCATTTTGGGTTTTAAAGGACTATAAATATGTTATATAAAAATTTTTTGAAAAAAAATTTAATAAATAAATATTGGGGTCAATTATACGTTAAAATAATGATCAGTTTATATAGGAGATAGTGTGAAAGCAGTCTTTGCAATTTTTTTAAATACAAAAGACGAAAAAATTTAAACAAAAAAAAAATCGTAATAAAAGATTAACACTGTGATGTTTATCAAACAAAAGTTCCCTTTCCTACTAATCATTATCATCTTGTCACCAAACATCTGCAACCCAAAACATTATTTTCATAAATAAGTAAACGTAGTCTTCGGGAATTTGACAGAAAAAGGAAAAACCCACAAAAAAACCCTACACCAAGAAATATATTTTCAAAACTTTAAAGTTGGAAGAAACCCCTCTTAAAATTTTCCCCCCTAGACGCTTAATACTTTTAAAAAGCCCATCAGAGTTGTTTCGAAAGAAGAAAAAAAGTTTCCCATAAAATAACGGACTTCTAAGAAAAAGAGTTTATTGTGTATTTTACAATATTAAAGATCTAAGTATAGACCGACGTTTACTATTGACATTAGAAATCGAAATTTTTGTTAAAGCAGCTGGATTGGGAAGTCACGTGCATTTCTCTTGTATTTTTCCCCGAAAGCTGGAGAGATTTAACAAATAATTATGAGCATAATTTAAGCTCTGTTAGAATTTTATTTTTTTAATGTATTTAACTTTTAATGTTTTTATCATGAAAATTACACTAATTACTTATTTATTATTTTTTATTTCTAATATTTTATAATGATCAATGAGGTCACTGATTCACTTATACTCTGTAAATCACCAATCACGGACCGTAAAGGACAACAGGACAGAAGGTACCATCAGGACGGACAAATATCGCATAAAATACAAAGAGGGAGAAATTGATATAATAGCCTTTTTCGATTTGGGGAATACGAAATCAACATTTTTTAATTTTTATAGCTGGCAATATCTGCCTCGACATTGATTGAAAAATTATTTTAATATACTCTTAAGCTCTACCACTTCATGTTGCTTCTACACGTTGCCATTTGTGAAATCGAATCTTTACACCACTAAAGATACATTATAAACTACAGAGGCACATGGTTTTCTTACCCGTCGACATGGTGAGAAAAATTAAAAAAGTAAGGTAAACGCTCCGGTGTCGTCTTTGTCACTTAATTGGGTCTCAAAAATATGTCCACCACCAATAATATTCATATTGCTTCAGTGTGGTGCTAGTCAGACAACCCCAATCCATGCAACCAAAGTTCATCTGTCATAGAAGAGGATAGTACTTGCAAGAGCATCTGTTTTCCAGTCATCGAGCACACTTTTGTTTTCAGGGAATCTATATAAGTCTCATTGAAGATTTATGTCATCTAAGTTGAGCAACAATTTTCAGAAGACAATCCAATATCTTAATAAGTCACGATGTTTTTGATATGAAAACATGTTTGTAGCATGTTTCGAAAACTTCCCAACACAAAAAACAACTGTAAAGTATAATTCAGTACTTAAAAAACTTTTCTGTTTGTTTTAAAACATACTCTTTGTAAAAGTTCTTACTAGAGTACATTATTGGCATGTGCATTACAATGCTAATCATTTGCATGCGATTAATGTCTATACATTAGTGAACATTTTACGTCTTTTAGATGCTTCCTTCATAGCACTTCCTTTTCAATGGCCAGTAATGTCGTACAAAAATTCAACGTTTTAATTAATTCATTTGCATGATCCATTACAGTTATTTTTATTACAACCTTTTTACAGTGTATATGTGGTTCTCTACCATATTTGTGAGATCAAAATAAGTAAACTGAATATTTTCATAATTTGACTCAGAACTTATTTTTTAATCCCAGAGCATTTCATTAATTATAAATTTTTGAATCTTACCTGATTATTAAGAGGTTCAGCATTTAACTTTGTTGTTACTAATGCCACCTGATGGGCAAAGGCCAGATCGAGGCCCACGAAATTTATCATAGTAAAGGGCTAAGGGACGCCTGTCGTTAGCCGCAGCTTTGAGCACCATGCAGGTGATAGTACGATTTGGCCCTGTTCCACCCCAATTTAAAGGGAGAACACTCTGGAGGTGGTCAGAGGCCTTCCACCTCTCTTTCCCCTTCCACCAACCACACTAGAAGACTTGCGGCTCGAAAGCTATTTAGAGTATCCCCATGCCACAAAGGCACTAAACATTTACAAACATCCATGTCTTCTCCGGGATTCGAACTCAGTCCCTACGGTACCGCAGTCAGCGTCGTTTACCACTATACCGGTTGGGCGATCGGTTGGCATTTAACGTATTTGAGTGAATGAGGGTTTATTAACTTCGCCTTATAAAGCAATACGAAGGGTATTGGCTACAGATCTCGTAATTCTCATTCATGGTCGAGGATAGCATCGAAGCTGGTATTCACTTTTGTAAAATTCCACACCATCTCAACAGGAGAACTTAGAACCTCGTAGATTTAACACGCATAATCCCCATGTTTCTGGATATCCTCCAGTGGAATAAGACTCATGACACACTAATCACAAGTCAGCGATCATAACCACTAAGCAACCGGATCGATTTTAAACGTATTTGAATTAAATAAGTAAAGAAGTGCAAGTAATTCAATTTCCTACTGAAAAAAATGCAATTATAGTATTTTATAATATATGTTTTTAAAATTCATTACTCGGTTGGGTTCTATTTCATTTAATACCTTTATTTATTGCCCTTTTCTAGTTGGG